>APFE030366499.1:0-84588 GCA_000404065.3 Pinus taeda
ATACAATTTTTTTATTTTATTTTTTTTACCAAAGATAATTTTAAAGGAGAGTTTTGTTATTTGGAATGCATATTGGTTTTAGACAACTTAAACCTCTAAGGTTCACAACAAATAATCCTTTGTAAAATTTTTGAAAATTTATATATTTAATACTAATTTTATAAAACTGTTTTTTTATCTAATGGAAGTAATTTCCACCCCACATATTTTTTATTCACAATGCCATTATTTAAAATTCAAAAATATCTTTTTATCTATCTAGTCCCAGTTACATTTGATTATCTTATTACATTATATTTGTTTTATAATTTAAGTATAATAATAAAAAATAAGTGTGAGTATATGAAAAAATTGCAATGAGAAAGAATTTTTAATTAAAATTTAAATTTAACAATAAAATATTAGCATAATTTTTTTATTTTTAAAATTGTATAAATTTAAAGTTTTTTTTGAAAATTTTTAAATATAATTGAATAGATTTAATTTAAAATAATAATGATTTTTAATTCAAAATTAAAATATAAACTAATTCAATAAAATCATTGGTTTATTATTATTTTTAAAAAATATTATTATTATTATTTTTTAAATGAATGATAGAGAATTAATAAATTTAAAATCTCAACAAAATTAATAAAGATTTTGATTTTTGCTCCATTTCTATTAATTGCAACAATGAGCACAAAACAAACTCATTTAGATTGCCATAATTTCCACATCAATAAATATATTATTTTTTCCTAAAAGTTAGGTCAATAGATATATTAATTTATTTGTTGATAAAAAATAGATTCTCTAACTTAAACTTATCACTAAATAAAATTATATATTTCATAACAGTGTCATCTTTCAACAATCTAAATTTAGATTTCCCTATATTTAAATTAAACAACAAATACTAACTACTAATAATAAAAGTCCATAAATCTTTGGATTGATGATGAATGAGTGCACTGTTAAGGCACTTCTTGCGATAGGTCACTGGTTCAAATCCTCAATAGGTGCTTACCTACCAAAAAAATAAACTACTAATAATAAAATCCAAATCCGCTTCAAAGCTTTTCCTTTATTGCCAAATTACTATAAAAATGATTAGATGGGAAATATATACACATTGCTATAAAGCAAAAGCATGGGCTTTTGGTACTTCCAATCATATAGCATGATGAAAATTATCTATTCTTCCTGTAAGAGAGTGAAAATTGAAAAATGCATCCTCTAGACATGGTTATTTAATCGTTGCTATTTTCAAATATCAATTTGTTATTATTAGTTGAATTTTCTAAGAATATGGATTTTTTTCAATTGATATTAATTGATTGAGTTAATACGATATTTTATATATATTTTTAGAAAACAGGTTATATTAAAAGATTAGGATAGATTCATTTTAAATATGGATTTAAGATGAGGAGAGAAATTAAATTTCAAATTTTTTCATGTGTAAATTTTTTAGAGTGCAAAACAATATTTTTTTCTGTTTAAATTGTATGTTTTGATGTAAATAAAGTATATTAACAAATAAAATTTCATCTAAAAACATAATATTAATATATATATATATATATATATATATATATAGAATTAAATTAATAACATAAATTTTTAAATAGTTTATTGAATAATCTCTTGATTGAAATATTGTTGAAATAATAAGACTAAAATTAGATGATTCACAATTTTTTTATTTATTATCACAATATTATTTTTTTAATAATAATAATTTTCTATATAGAACATATTTTTAATTTTTATTTTATAAAAAAGCACGAAAGATTGACAAATTAACATAGGCTATAAAATGAAGTTTCGCCCATAAATTTGATTGGGCTTTTAGAATTAATAATATTTATGAATTTATTTTAATGATTAATTATAGAAAGTTATAATATAATCTATTTCTATTGAGTTTTAAAAAAGTTATTTTTTATATATTTTCTATATATTAAAGATTTTTACAAATTTGAAGATATATTCTAATTTATATTGGTAGTGTTTATAATAAAATTACAAATATTAGTTCAAATTATAACTATAATCCATTTTCTATGGTTTAAATTTAAAAATAGTTATAGTTTTTTCAGAAGTATAGGTATAAATCCTGGGCAAAAAAATAATTAAAAAGTTTACAACTTCTAATTTGTATATAGTATTATTCATTGAATATGACAAAAAGTGTTCAAAAGTCTACAACTTCTAATTTGTATATAGTATTATTTATTAAATATGACCCACATTAATATTATGGATTCTTTCATCCTCTCGAGGAATTGATACATTTAAATTAGGAATATCCACTACATTATGGTTGACAAATTATAGTTGACAAAGTATGTGATGCATGGGTTCCTTGTTGTTGTTGACTCAAATAAAGTTGGAGATCCTCAATTTGCTTACGAAGGTTGGCAATTTCATACTCAATCCTCTTAATTTGGGGTTCATGCTCAACTAGCATCGTAATTGTAGAAGTTAATTTGGGGTTCATGCTCAACTAGCTTCTTAATTGTAGAAGTTAATATAGAGGTTTGATTATATCTAATTTGTAATCGAAGAATCTCAATTTGCTATTGTTGAATTACATCCTTGCAAGCTCGTTGCACTTCTCTACCAGCTCTTCCTGAATTCATATAAAGTTAACATTTCATGCTAATTGCTTAAACACTTGTTAAATACCCACCCCTTATAATCTTGCCACATCTCATTGAGATCATGGTATGGGATGATAACCTATCTTCTCACTGTGAGCAAGGTTCTCATGGCCAACCCTATTCCCATATTTTCCATATGATGTGCATTTTGGCTATTATTCGTTAAGACAAGATAACTAGAAGACTATGAATTTGGAGAGAAGTTCATCTCCATCAAGTTAATTCCCTTAAGAAGTGGACAAATTATGTTTATGGAGTCCCCTAACTCAATGCTCAATTAATCCATGTAAGAGACCATAACCTTTGTGAGAGACCATAACCTTTATCAAGATTTTTTGTGGCTTGTCTCAAACTCCAGGCTCAGGAAATTTCAATTTGTCCTCCAATGTTAATGATCATATCTTTGTACTTGTCACATCTAATGTCTTTTGTAATTTAGTTAAGTAACAATTCATAGATTATATGGGCACATTTTAATTATTAGATGTTTTTTTTGTTGTTAGAATTTGATGATAAATTTTGGTGAGATTGTGATTTTTTGTTATTCATAATACATTTTTTAATGCATAAATGAATTCAACGCTTTGAAAAATCTCTAGAGCACTTGAATTGTGCAAATAATAAAATTAAATAGCTCAAACTTATAAATCTAATAATATCACATAATTAAGATACAATAAATTAGTAAATGATATTGGTCCTTCATGAACACAAAAATGCATGCCATTCACTTATATAATCAAAGTCAATTAATGAATGTTATTATTTTCTCATGAACGCATACATACATGTCATTCATCATCCTGTTTTTCATCACCAACATAAAACCCTTTAAATTATTAAAATAACACCACCTTCACTTTTATCCACATGTTACTCTCTACAGAATTACCCCACCATGAGTTAAGTATAAAATAGATCCATTGGTTGGCAAATATTAAGCACCATGCACCAAGCAAATGATTGACTCGCTATCTTTACATCTTATCCATTAGATAAAAATAAAAATGATATCCATCAAATAAGAATTAAAGACAATAAACCAATCATTAATTTAATGCACAGTGTTTAATATTTGTCCAGAGTAAAAAATAAAAACATTAATATCAAGCCACCCTTACCTAGCCACCCTTACCTTAAAGTGCATGATTTCATCAAATACATTAAATATTCTCCCAATTCCCAACCCCAAAATATTAGTGATCTCATCTCATATAAACTCTACATTCGCTCTCTTCACATGCTTTTAATGCTCTTCTATATATGGCACTTCAATTTTCGACATTTGACAAATTAGAACATTTGGACACGTGGCTTGAGCTATGGTGATACGGTGAAAAGCATGAGGTCATATGGTAGGCGACCATCACACCCCACTAACATGAAAAGAAATTTTAACGTCCACGAGACTAGATATAGTCTATGGGACCACTAGCTTCCATGTTTTTTGCATTTTGTTATTCAATCATCTTATTATTCAAATTAATGATGAGCTGACCCAATTTTCTAAGAGTCCCTTCACTAAAAAGACAATGCCAAGGAACCGATGTTAACGTATTGTTGTAATTGTCTCTGATGTCTTTGAAAGCATCACATTCCAAAATGATTTATTTTTTCCGATTCCACTACCCCAGAAGTGCAAAAAGTACACACTCATTCTTCCCAAGCTTCTTTAGGTCTTTTCCACCAACATATTTCGCACCGTAGCTTATGCGAGTTAGTTCTTAATTGAGCAATAAGAATATTTTCTCTCCATGGAATGCTAGCTCCAATGTACTCTTTTTGTTGGAGATCACAAGTGGGTTGAATTCTTGAACATAATAGTACTTATTTCTACCCAACTCTTTCCCCATACACTATTACAAAACTTCTCCATAACAAATTTTTTAAAATCCTTGCTATTTGTGGGACATGCATTGAGGTAAATATTTCATTTTTGCATCTATTTGTTTTTTTGTCTCATCCATGATTTCTTTCTTTCACTCATTACTTCATTGAAGATAACTTTAGGCCATCTACCTTCTCTCATTTGCTCAATTCTTTGTAGATACCTTATGAGACGCGCCATAGCAATTGCTTCAATGGACGTTGCTCGTGTTTCACTCAACATTATCTCATAAGAAACCGAACTTTTTATTTTAAACTTGCTCATGATCAAGCGTTTTTGGATTTTCTCAACTTGCTTCCATTTTGAGACAAGGACGCTGCTAGCCCACAATTCACACCCATATAATATCAGTGGACAAACTAGGAGCCCAAAAAGCACTTTAATTATTTTCAAACCCATAACTCTACTGCTCTACATATGTTTTGAAGAACATATAATGCTTTCCACCCTCCTAAAATTCTCTTCTTTTTGCAATGTTCTCAATTAAGTTGCTTGTTGAAATCAATCCCGAGGTACTTATATTCATTTACTTCTTCGAGAATGTTGCTTTCAAAGAAAAACTTATGTTGGCTCTACTTTTTTTATTTGACAAAATTATTATTTTAGTCTGGCTAGTATTGACTTGTCTATTCACTAATATAAATTATAATTTTTATACCATTTTAAAACATAATTTCTAATTTGACTAGTAAAGACTAAACTGCTAACCATTGATTTATCATTTCAAATTTGTTAAATTTAATAATGTATGCTTTAATTTATGAATTTGTGATTTTATTATGGAATATGTAATGTGTGTCCTCGTCTCGTTAGTTATCATAAATTTGTAGGAACGTTTTAGTTTACTCATCATTATATCTGATTCTTTATTATGAATTTTTAGTTTTAAGTTGACATTATTTCAGTGTTGGATGAAAATTTTAGTTTAGTGTCGGGGTGACTAATTTGTAGTGTAATATTTAATTATTTGATTAATTTTATTTTTTAAGATTCTATTTTATATTTTAAAAAATAATGTTAATTTATGAGATTAAAATTATCTTAATTAAGAATTATATATTTTTAAATGTATATAAAGCGTTAAAATAAATTATATATATTTTAAAAGATCATTGTTAAATAATATATATTTTAAAGTAATAAAATGTTATTTTTTAATTGAATTTTGAGAATTTTCTTTTATTTGAATTATAAAATATTAGGTTTTTAGTTAAAGCAGTTATAATTAGTTGTCATTTTATTGTGAGTATTTAGCTATGTTACAGTTAACAAGTGCATTGGTTCAATCTTTATAATTAAGTGCACTAATTTACACTAATATACATTATTTAAATATATCATTATATATATGGGGCAAATATCCTGAATTTTTTGACTAAATTTTTTTTTTTTTTTTTTTCTCTAGTTTGAAAGTGATTAAATTAAATATTTAATATGGAAATACAACTTTATAAATTATTCAGTCAATTAAATACATTTAGCAAGACAACAGTGTATTAGTCGCATAAACCTTTAACATAAGATGTTTATGTGGAAACTCGTATAGCAAAAAACCACAAATGATTTTTTATTATGATATAAATGCAAGCACCAACTCCAAATTATGTAGGCACCAACCTACAAGAGGTTCCAACCCCCTCATATTTTCAAGCACCCACTTGCTAGAAGCACCAACTCCCTTATATTTACAGGCACCAACTTGAAGGAGATTCCAATCCCCATAATCTATAAGCACACACTTAGCCTATTTGATTCCTTATTTCATACATTTTCAGACTTAAATTTGAGGCTCTTTAATTTAAATATCACTAACACAGTTGTTAAATATCCTGAAGGAGATTCCAATCCCCTTAATCTACAAGCACACACTTTGCCTAATTAATTCCTTATTTCATACATTTTCAGACTTAAATTTGAGGCTCTTTAATTGAAATATCACTAACACAGTTGTTAAATATAAAATCTAAATATCTTCTTTGATCTTTGTTCTGCAACACCCTCCTTCTCTCTGATTTTCTAATTCAATTAAGATTCCTCACCTAATCATTATTTCTCCTTCATTGATTTTCTCTTGGATGCAATTTTTCGACAATTAAATTCTCTTTTTTCTATGTTTCCTGGTCACCAAAGATCGATTACTCATTATGTCCACAAAATATTGTTCTAGGTAGATCCACCCAAAGGGATCACTTCCCGTTGACTCAAATACCAAGCCTGACCACAAAGGTATCGCAAGAATTGAACGCGTGACCTCCCAATAATATAGGTGCTTAACAATGGGGACTCGACCAATTGAGCTAACCCTGGGGACTTCCTATAATTAAATTCTTAGAACATCAAATATGCAATTTTAAATCTCACAAGAGCATAAATGATTTGCACACTCAGCCTTTAACTAACACTTGATCTTTAGCTATGTTTCATACTTGTTCTTCTTCTATCTGTTGCCTAGCTCCCTCTCATTTCTTTATTTCATTCAAGTTGCATGTGCTTCTGTATGTTGACAATAGCTCCAACTAGTTTAATTGCATGGGAAATTCATTTTATTATGTCATCTTATTTCCTTTATAGACTTTGCCACTCAAATTTGTCCTTTAAACAAAATTTAATTCTTTTAGTATTTAATAGAAATTTGGTACCCGAGTGCCAAATTTTATCCAATCGTATCCCCTTATTTTCATGCTCCCTGGAGCATATGACAACCGGTCAAGTCCGAGTGCTTAAGCCCCAAGGATGCTTAGGCCTAGACCCATTCAATTCACCCAAAATTAAATATCTAACACTTTCTAAGGTGTGCCAAATGGTCCAAATAAAATCGATAGTAGAGAAGTCACTTTGGGGCCCCTCACCTATTCGAACTTTAACAAGGTAGGAGGTGCACTTTTTTTCCTATCTGCAATTAAATATACAAGTTTTTAAAACACACCCCATAATCCCATGATCTGATTAAATCCGACGATAGAGAAGTCACTTCGATACCCCCTCAACAATCTAAACTTTAACGAGGTGGGGGGTCTGAAGTTTTTTGTCCTATGCATTTTACCATTATGCAAAGTGGTGCCAAATGAGGTTAATTGATTCCACTGCATATCGCTGCCACTATGCACCAGTAGCTTATGAATGATGGGCCATGTCATGTCCATGTCACTACCACATCATTTTTTCCACTTTTCATGCCACCTCACTTCCATGTGTCACTAAGAGAAGGGCCACTTGACCACCCAAAAGGGGCAAATCCACATGCCATGTCTTAATACCATTAGGTGCCACATCATCATCTACAACCTGTCTCTACCAATTCACCTTTCCATGTCATCTAGGGTCCACCTCCAGTTTAGCATAGGGAAATGTGGCATATAGCTTCATTCGATGTTTGTTACGTATTGTGCCTTCACACTCTGGATGCCCGGATAAGCACTCAGAGCCCAGATCAATTTGGTTATTTTCCCATCTAGCCTTTCACACAACATTTGCCTAGCTTGACCCCTTGGATGGCCAGATGTCTAGTAGCCATTCATAACCATGACCCTTCAGAACCATAACCAAGTCTTTCTTGAAGGTCGTCACCTCAAATATGAGTTTTCTCTTCATTCCTAGAGAGTTAGGCTAGGTTCCATATACACAAGAAATCTCTCTAAGAGGGTTATCCAAACAAGAATTTTTCATGTGATTTTGAACGCGTTAATTACAAACAAAATTCCTTCAAAATAGGCTACTCAACAAACAACCAAGTCATTATAAGATTAGCACATTATTAATAGAAACAACTAAGACATCAATAAGGGGATAAGCATCATGCATGAAAGCTCAAAAATATCCCCTTAAACATGACATCAATGACAACAACTTCCAACATATGCAAAAATCTCCCCCTTTGGCATTAATGGCAACACCACCTGACATTGTTGGTCATTGATGACTTTTGAGCTTGACTCCCTCTATCAGGTTGAAGAAACTACCACTGGCTACTCACTCTCCCCCTTTTCTTTTGAAGTTCCAAAGTATTTTCATTCTCCTTTCGGCTTTGAGGTTCTAATGGAAAATCATTCTCCCCATTTGACATCAATGGAAAAGAGCTTTAGCTACTCCCACTTTGATCATTCTCCCCTTAAAGGCCTTTAGTTATAACCCATTTTGACTTCCTTGCATTTGTAACACCCTCCTCTCACATCTACCCAAACAACTGACCAATCGGGGTAAACATCCGACGAGAGGCCACTATGATATGATTCGACCTCCTAAATCATGTTAATGAAGTGGAATCAATGGAAACACACGATACATACTTTCAACATCAACATTAGGACCCTCAACAACCAACCCAACATTTTTGCTAACCATCCCCTGGGTCCCACTGACATTTTGGACCACTTGACCCGTGGAAGCTCCCATGCTATAAGTCTACCAACATCTGGGAGGCTCTGGATGATCTCATGGCAAGGCATGCCAGTATCCAGGGACTAGGATTTGAGCCACTTTTTCAGGCCCAAAGCCTAGGTCGCTGCCCAGAATTGAATGACACCTTCAGAACAATAAGATAACATAGAAATGACAGTACAAATGAAATTACTTGAAAAAGACCTTGACTGGACACTTACTAGCCATGACATGCATTTCATCAAACATATCACGAATGTGTAATCTACAAGTGTAAAATAAAGATCTGAGCATAGGGGTCTCATACTTAGTTGAGAATCGCTAAGAAGAATTGATGCCTCAACACATTAACTGCCATTTCATCCATTAGGTCATAGATACATTTTTCATTCGTTTACCAGTAAAAGCATGATGAGAGTTATACATAGCTATTTTCAGAAAACACATACTTAACCAGCATAATAGCAAC
The DNA here is from genome assembly GCA_000404065.3 of Pinus taeda. NCBI lineage: Eukaryota > Viridiplantae > Streptophyta > Pinopsida > Pinales > Pinaceae > Pinus > Pinus taeda. Next base: position 9,383 of record APFE030366499.1, read on the forward strand.
AAAAATACTAATGAAATCATAGCCATATGATCCACATATAAACCAGTATAATACTCATAGAAATATAAGGAGAAATAACCTCATATTGATGATGCAAAATCCAAACTTGGGATGGGACTTCCACATTCCACCTGACCGTAGAACGGCTGAACCAAATCTCTCTTCACCCATTCACCCTTGTGCCATATTCCAAGCATGAATGTGGGATCTCATAGAACATATCAATCCAAAACCATCCAGGGCTTCCAGAGGCCAACCACCTCAACCCATCAAACAATAATTCCACCTCATGGACGGACATCACAAAACCATCATCAACTTGATCTCTACCCAAGGCTTCAGGGCTCTAGAGAATTTGTTCCAACCAAGGCTTCCAGGACTAGTAACCCAACCCATGGCTGTCGTCGGGCTTCCAGAGTGTTTTTCCAACTAGGGCTTCAAGGACTAGTAACTCAACCCACCAAGGGCTTCAAGAGCGTTTGTCCAACCAAGGCTTCTAGGAATAGTAACTCAACCCATGTTGTTACAATACTTCTAGAGTGTTTGTCCAACCAGGGCTTCCAGGAACTAATAACTCAACCCAAGCTAAGGAAACATGAAAACCAACCAAAAAAAAAGGAAATAAACCCACAACACCATGTTTATCCAAGAAATGACAAGGCTAGGAAATCCACTGCCAATCCAGGTTTTCCTTAATGCCAGTGATAGATCATGACCAATAATCCACATGCATATGCCATGCATGCTAAAATTAGTGAGGAAAACATGCATGCAACTTGTTACCTACAAGAAAAACTCATTGTAGTCATTGATCCCGAAGTCTTCTTGTGCTTTCCTGCTCTTCCTTTGCCTTCTTGCTCCAAAACTCCAAGTATGCCATGCCCTCCAAGAGTGCTCCTAGAAAACTGTAAGTATCCAAGAGTATGAGAGAGAGAAAGAAGAATGAGAGAGCTCCAAAATTGAACTGACAAAAGGTTACCAACTAATCCTCATAAGCCTTTTTATGAACGAGGGCTCTATTTTATTCATTTTCCATTATTTTCCTTCAATTTCCTCCTCACATGCAACATGTGACCTTTCACCTCCCTTTTCTCCAAATTTAAATTATTTTCATAAACAAATGTGCCAAAAATGTCATTTTTCCTTTGCAAGTCCTTAGCCATTTCTTTTTCCAATTTACTAACCATTAATAACCAAATGAACACCCACACTAGGATGTCTTTCCTAATATTCATCTTGGAATAAGTGTCCCATCAACCATGGTTATTATTTTGCCTTTATTAATTTTTATTGCATGGAATTTTCTCCATGGTTGTTATAGAACCCTCCCACTTGGGGGAAAACCATCCTCGGTGTTCAACAACACCTATAACCACTAGAATGTTGTAGCAAAACATAATGTCGATGGAGATTTATAACTTAGCTCAACACAGTATTTATAATGATCAACCTGCTGAGAAGCAAAGCAACATGAAAACATAACAACATAACATCATATTGACATAACACCCATACCATTTATTGGAGCTTTATAACATATCTCATGGAGGTATTTACATCTGTATACATATGTACATATACCAAACATCACCAAAACATATACAAAAACATATACCAAACACCCTACCAAAACTGCTTTGCCTCAATTGGTAAATGAGGAAGGATACATAACCCACATTTGATCCACGATCTTCTATATAGCTTCATTGGGCCCAAAGTGCTTCCACTACACCTTAACATGCTCGATTTCTCGATTTCGAAGCATGAGTAATTTTTTATACAATATACACTGAGGCTCCGGCTGGAATTCTCCATCTGGTTCCACCTGTAATATAGACCAGTCAATCACATTATCAACATCTTTAACATACTTCTTAAGGAATGACACATGCAAAACATCATGGAATTTCACTATCAGAGATAGTCCAATTCGATAGGCTACTGGCCTAATCCTATCAATGATACAAAAGGATCCACAAAACTGTGGTGCCATCTTGGCACATGATCCAATCTATAAGGAGCTCTTCTTCAGTTTGATGTGCAAGTACACTTGTTCCCCAACCTGGAACTCCTTGAACAACCTGTTCTGATATGCATAAATCTTCTGTGTAACTTGTGTTGCTTTTAAATTCTTCTTGATTACCTGCATTTCTTGTTCCATGTTTTCCAACATGTCTGGTCCAATCAACACTTATTAACTAGATCACTCCAACTGACGGGAGTATTGCAACTTTGCCCATACAATACCTCAAACAGAATCATCTTCAAAGATCCCTGATGCCCATTGTTGTATGCGAACTCTACAAGTTGAAGATACTCTTCCCCCTTCCAATGTTGATGCATTACATACATCCTTAACATGTCCTCCAATATCCTGTTGAACCTCTTTGTCTGTCCATCGGTCTGTGGATGGTAAGTTGTACTTAAGGCCAACTCTGTGCCTAAACCTACAAATAACTCCTTCCAAATCTTGGAAGTGAATTTTGAATCCCTGTTTGATATAATCTTCTTTGGAAAAACATGCAGTCTAACCACATCTCTGATGAATACCCATGCTACATCGCTATTTGATAATGTAGACTTCTCTGGAATGAAATGTGCAAACTTTGTCAACCTATCCACAATAACCATGATGGAATCATGATGTCTCATTGTCCTCGGAAAAACTGTGATGAAGTCCATGGAAATGACCTCCCATTTCCATTTTGGAATATCAATCGAATGTAGCATTCCATTGGGATGCTTACACTCTGTCTTCACACGCTGACAATCGAAACACTTAGCCACAAAATCTACTACATCCTTCTTCAAATTCGACCAATAATAAAATCTCTTCACTGCAGTCAATGTCTTCTAATAGCCTGGGTGACCTGAATATGGTTTCACATGAAACTCCCTCAAGATCACCTTCTTGAGATCACTGCATTTCGTCACATATATCATGTCTCTGAATCTAACTAATCCATCTATAATAAGGCAATAGTCCATGTCCTGTGCACCTACACTTGTAACACTACCTGTACATGTACCTGTGCCTATACCTATACTACCACTTGTACTTGTACCTGTACTACCACCTATACATGTACTTGTACTACCACATGTACCTGTACCAGTACTCTACTACAACCTGTGCATAATCTCCAGATGCCTGACATCCTGCTGACTTGCCTGCAAGATCTTATCCTGTAAGTCTATCCTATAGGAGCTTATAGTTGCTAAGTTATTTACCTTATCCTCCTGCTAATAGCATCCGCCACTTTGTTCTCTTTACCTTCGATATATCTGATCTCAAAATCGAACTCATTGATCATATCCAACCACCAATCCTACCTACCATTTAGATTCGGTTGGTCAAATAGATACTACAAACCACTGTGATAACTCATCAAAACAAATATCCTTTCCAGAAGAAAATGTCTCCACATCTTCAATGCATGTATGATCATTGCTAACTCAAGATTGTGTGGGGTAGTTATGCTCATTCTCATTCATTTTTCACGACTCATAGCATACCACATGTCCATTTGCATAAGGAATCCACAAAGTCTTTTCTTGCAAGAATTTGTGCATACTACAAACTCCTTGTCCGGATCTGCAAGATTTAACACTGGTGCATGTGTCAACGACTACTTAATTTGCTCAAAACTAGCCTCACACTCCCCTGTCCATTCAAACTTCTTACCTTTTCTCTGCAATGATGTAATAGGATTAGCAATCTGTGAGAAATTCTTGATGAACCTTTTGTAATAACCTACCAACCCCATGAAAGATCTCACCTCATCTACATTCCTGGGTGCTACCCACTCCATGATGGCCCTTATCTTTTCTAGATCTACTGCAATGCCCTCCTTGGAGACAACATGCCCCAAGTAATGTACCTTAGTCTAAAAGAAACTACACTTGTTGAGCTTAGCATACAAATGATACTCTTTCAACAGCGTCAACACTGCTTCTAAATACTCGGCATGCTCTTCCTAATTTTTAGAATATACCTATATGTCATCAATGAACACGATAACAAACTTATCCAAGTATGGACACAACACACTATTCATCAAGCACATAAATGTAGTTAGAGCATTAGTAAAACCGAATGGAACTACAACAAACTCAGAATGCCCATACCTGGTCCAGAAAGTTGTCTCGTAAATGTACTCCTCTTTGATGTGTACCTAGTGATATCTGGATCTCAAACCAATCTTTGAGAACATTGCTTCTCCCTTCAATTTATCGAACAAGTCATTAATCCCTAGTAACGAATACTTGTTCTTGATGGTCACTTTGTTCAACTGCCTGTAGTTAATGCATAATCTGAGAGTACCATATTTCTTCTTTACAAATAATACTGGTGTGCCCCATGGTTTACACTTGGCCTAATGTATCTCCTGTCCAACATGTCCTTAAACTGTAGCTTCAACTCTACCAACTCAGGTGTAATCATTCTGTAAGGTACTTTTGATGTTGGAGTTGCTCCTAGTATCAAATCAATATAAAATTCTATCTCCCTGTGAGGTGGAACCTTTGTAATGTCCTTAGGAAATACATCTTGAAACTATTGTAGAACTGGGTACCTTCTCAACACATTTTCATCCTCAACTTCCTTACCTTTGTCACTAGAAATGTGCATTGCGAATAACATACATCCTTTCCCGTGGTTACGCTTTTCCTGCATAGTTTTCACCATCTTAATTGACATGGCTTTCATCCTTCCCTGTAAGACTCTTGGTTCCCCATTGTCATCCAAGCACTCAATGGCCTTGTCATAGAAATTCACCTTGGTTCTATTAAGGTACAACTAATCCATGCCCAAAAACATATTGTATTCCCAATGGTAATACATTCAAATGTGTTGCGATAAGCATACCATTCAAATCAAATGCACAAGCTCTTACCCAATGGTGAACTCGCTTCTTTGTACATGTAGTCAACTGCACTAACCAATATTTTGCATGTAATTCCTTACTCAAACCACACTTATCCACCAAGTCAAGACTAACATAGCTATAATTAGATCAAGGGTCAATCAAAATAGAGATAACTTTATCACAAAGCTTACCATCCATCTCAATGATAAATGACTAATGGTATGCATGTTTGTTATCCAATGTTGGATAGATACGATGAACGCTCTGACCAACATCCCCAATAGTCTGTGCATCTTGTGCAATATATATCTAAGGCCTACCACCCTGATTCTGTGGACAATCTCTCCTGTGATGATCCTTTCCACAAGTCCAACACTCTATAGGCTTCCAGTATGCATCCTTGTTATGTTCTTTTGATTGAAATCCATGCCCTCTATCTGATGCATTGAACTTCTTAGATGGCACTACATTCTCTTTATTACATGTACCCTAAGGTCCTTCTTTCTTTCTGCCCCTTTTTCCTTTGTTCTTTGCATTACCTTTCTAGTCTGGCTTAGTCTTAGATCTGCACTTCGATTTTTCATAGCAATGCCTTAACTTTTGAATGGTTTCCCCCAATTATTTTGGCTCATCAAACTCAATCTTGTCTTTGAATGCCATCAGTAACCCACTAGTGAACCTCTGAATATTTGCCTTCTCCTCCGTGAGGTAAGGCACATACCTTAGTAGCTCCAAGAACCTACTAGTGTGCTCCTCATCTGTCAACGATCCCATCTTTAGCTCATAGAATTATTTTTCCCTGCCATCAAAGTATCTCTTTGATAGGTACTTCTTCTTGAATAACTTCTCAAACTCACTCTAAGTCAATTCTTCCTCATGAATACATCTGACATTCTTCACATCTTTGCACCAAATGTCTGCTTTACCTTTTAGACTAAATGTAGATACTTTTGCTTTCATGTTTTGTGAATAGTCATGTAACCTAAAGAACTTCCTCATGCCAAGCCACCATGCCTCTACATCCTTTGGTTTCTTCATCTCTCCATCAAAAGTAGGTGGCTTTTATTTCTTAAACTCATCTGAAAAGTATCCCCTATCACTTGCCTGTAAGGGTGATAACGATGATGATCATAGTGCATATCTGAATAAGAACTAGAATAGTACCTGCGTTTGTCCCCTCTCCTATCCAGAGTGTCAAAAAATATGCCATATCTAACTGTGTCATCTCTATCTAACCTGTGACCACCATGTTACCTACTATCATATGCCCCATTAGTTTTTTCCTCCTACTCATGGTTGATCCCACGTGGTCCCTATTGCTGCAAAACTAAAAAACTCTGAAGTATCACTGCATTTACCTATGCTTGTTTCTCATGTGCTTATATGATTCTATCATTATCTGCCTTACAACTTATTATTCATTCATTTAATATTCTCAATGTATTTTCCAAATTGGAAGAATTCCCAACACCATACTTATCATATGATTCATAGGGAGAGTCTTTGTAGTCTACCATCTTGCTAGCCATTTGATATTTCTTTCTGCAAGGTTTATCATGTCACCTAAACCAAATCACAATAAACTAGCATACCCTAGTATAGTTTGGGGAGGATACCTTGTCCGCAAGATCAGAAAATCAGTATGATACATGTATAACATAATCATGACAGCATATAGAAACATAACACATAAGCATATAACCATGAAACCATCATTCTAGCTAGAGTCTAGTCACTGATGCATGACCATGTCAACCACACATACTATGACCTCATGCATGATGACATCAACCATACCAATGTACGTGGACAATGAAAAACCATAAATGTAGACAATACACCAGCATACATATGGACAACACACAAGCATAACCATGGTCCACAGACACACATAAACACATATAATCAAGCATACACGAACAATACTTGTAACAATAGGTAGAAACATGTAACCAAGTATACAAGGATGATACATGTAAGTTACATATAACAACATGTAACCATTCATACACTCATAATGATTCATTCCACAACAACACCATCAACTTCCACATGGCGACATCACTACCACCATGATCAACACCATGCAAATGCAACAAGCACATGGAATACAAGCATAAGAGACACAAATGAAACTGACATGAATGCATGAATAACACGCCCATCCCATCTAGTCTGAGGGGTGAACCATGCTCTGATACCACTCTGTAACACCCTCCTCCCACATCTAACCAAGCAACCATCCAACCAGGGTAAATATTCAACAAGAGGCCACTATGATATAATTCGACCTCCTAAATCACGTTAAGGAAGTGGAATCAATGGAAACACACCATACAGACCTTCATCATCAACATTAGGATCCTCAAGAACCAACCCAACCTTTCTGCCAACCAACCCTTGGGTCCCACTAACATTTTGGACAACTTGACCCCTAGAAGCTCTCATGGAAAGGCATGCTAGCGTCCAGGGAATATTTTGCTTAGTGTTGTGCCAACATCCCTGGGATTTTAGCCACTTTTTCAGGCCCAGTGCCCAGGTCACTTCCCATAATTGAATGACACCTTCAAAACAATAAGATAACAGGGAAATGACAATACAAATGCAATTACTTGAATAATACCTTCACTAGACCCATACTATCCATGATAGGAATTTTGTCAAACATACCACGAATATGTAATCTACATGTGTTAATAATAGATCTGAGCATAGGGGTCACATACTTGGCTGAGAATTGCTAAGAGGAATTGATGCCTCAACACATTAACTTCCATTTCATCCATTAGGTCATAGATACATTGTTCATTCATTTACCAATAAAAACATGATGAGAGACATACGTAGCTACTGTCATAAAAAACATACTTAACTAGCATAATAGAAACAAAAATACCAATGAAATCACAACCATATGATCCACATATAAACCAGTATAATACTCATAGAAATACAAGGAGAAATAACCTCATATTGATGATGCAAAATCCAAACCTGAGATGGGATTTCCATGTTCCACCTAAATGTAGAATGGTTGAGCCAAATCTCTCTTCATCCATTCACCATCGTTCCATATTTGAAGCATGAATTTGGGATCTCATAAAACACATCAATACAAAACCATCCAGGGCTTCCAAAGGACAACCACCTCAACCCATCAAACAGTGATTCCACCTCACGGTTGGACATCAAAAAACTATCATCAAGTTGATCTCTACCCAAGCCTTCCAAGGCTCCAAAGTTTGTGTTCGAACCAAGGCTTCAAGGAATAGTAACTCAAACCACAACTACCACCACGCTTCCAGAGCGTTTTTCCAACCATGGCTTCTAGGACTAGTAACTCAACCCACCAAGGACTTCTAGAACGTTTTCCCAACCAAGGCTTCCAGGACTAGTAACTCAACCCATGCTGTTAGAGGGCTTCCAAAGCATTTGTCCAACTAGGGCTTCCAGGAACTAATAACTCAACCCAATCTAAGGAAACATGAGAACCAACCAAAACAAACAAGGAAATAAACCCACAACACCATGGTTATCCAGGAAATGGCAAGGCTAATAAATCCACTACCAATCCAAGCAATCCTCCATGCTAGTGATAGATCATGACCAATAATCCACATGCATATTCAATGCATGCCAAAAATAGTGAGGAAAACATACATGCAACTCGGTACCTGCAAGAAAAACTCGTTGTAGTTGTTGATCCCGAAGTCCTCTTATGCTTTCTTGCTCTTCCTTTTCCTTCTTGCTCTAAAACTCCAAGTATGCCACACCCTCCAAGAGTGCTCCAAGAAAACTCTAAGTATCCAAGGGTATGAGAGAGAGAAGAATGAGAGAGCTCCAAAACTAAACCAACAAAAGGTTACTAAATGATCCTCATAATCATTTTTATGAATGAAGCCTCTATTTTCTTCATTTTCCATTATTTTCCTTCAATTTCCTCCTCTCATGAAACCTATGACCTTTCACCTCCCTTTTCTCTTAATTTCCATTATTTTCATAAATAAATGTGCCAAAAATGCCATTTCGCCTTTCCAAAGCCTTAGCCATTACCTTTGCCAATTTCCTTAGCCATTAATAACCAAATGAACACCCACACTAGGATGTCTTACCCAACATTCAGGTTGGAAGAAGTGTCCCATCAAGCGTGGTTATTATTTTTCCTTTATTAACTTTTTTTACATGGAATTTTCACCAAGGTTGTTACATCATTGCACTTTGATCCCCCTAAATTTGTAATACTCATACTAATCTTAAATATCCCCTTGAGCTTGGTCTCTCTAATCATATAATTATCCTTGGGCATATTTGGGCAATTTCCCACTTTGTTGTTCAAGAAAACTAGTGAAGAGATGAGTGAGACATCACTCCCAAATTTTTCCTTAAATACTCAAAAGGCTCTTTCGAAAGAGGCTTGGTGAAGATATCAACAACTTGTTCTTTTGTGGATATGTACTCCAACATCACAACATGATCAACCACTTCTTCTCGAAGAAAATGGTACTTTATGGGGATGTTCTTGGTTTTTAATGAAGAATAGGATTCTTGGATATATTGATAACACTTGTGTTATCACATATAATGGGAATGGGTTCATCATAAGTTACTTTCATGAACTTGGCTGTAGTAGTAGAAAGTGGGATAGAAGTTTTATTTTTGCACAGCCAAACAATTCCCTAAGAAGAAAGCACCATCATTGGTGCTTTCCCTATTATCTACACTTCCATCCCAATTATCATTTGTGTATGTAGTAAAAGAGAAGTTTTTTCCCTCTAGATACCATAAAATAAATTCCATTGTGGCTCTTAAATACCTAAAAATTCTCTTGAAAGCTAAGATATTACTTCTTTTGGGGGTTGATTGATACCTTGAAACTACACCAACAACTTACATAATGTCTATCCTTGAGGTTGTTACATACAAGATGTTGTCAATCATTGATCTAAACATTGTTTGATTTACTTCTAGTGATTCATCCTATTTTCTTAGCTTACATCCAGTGACCATAGGAGTATTAACAAGAGAACAGTATACCATCCCAAACTTCTTTAGCATTTATTTGAGGTACTTTCCGTGGGAAATGAATATGCCTTTTGTTGATTGTGTAATCTATAATACAAGGAAAATTGAGATTTCCCCAGGCATAGACATCTCAAATTTAGCTTGCATATCAACTGCAAATTTTTGGATAAGTAAATTTGCATCACTACCAAAAATGATGTCATCAACATAAATAATAATAACTGAAAGATTGTTATTTTCAAATTTGATATAAAAATTACAATCACTTGTCTCTCTTCTAAAGCCTTGTTGTTGTAGGTGTTTGTTTAATCTTGAATACCATGCCTTGGGTGCTTGATCTAGTCCATACAATGTCTTTTTTAGCCTACTCACTTCGATAAGATTGTCTGACAATTGCAAACCTTCAGGTTGTTCTATATAAACCTCTTCTTCAAGTTCACCATTAAAGAATGTTGATTTTACATCCATTTGATAAAATTTGAAAATTTTATGATAGGAAAATGCTAGAAACATTCCAATTGCCTAAAATCTTTCTACAGGAGAAAAAATTTCTTCAAAATCTATTCCTTCAACGTGAGCACAACCATTATCTACTAATCTGGCCTTATTTCTACCACTTGTCCATCCTCATTTAATTTGTTCCTAAAGACCCATTTTGTGCCAATGACATTTTTAATTATCGGTCTTGGAACTAATTCCCAAGTTTTATTTTTCTCAATCTAATCTAGTTCCTCATTCATAGTTTTTATCCAATTCTTATCTTGGCTTACCTAAGAAAAACAAATTGGCTCAATCATGGACAACAAAATAATATGTGCTTCATTGGAGGAATTATTAGCTTTCTTCTTGTTTGAAATCCTACTTCCTTAGACCTAATGATTTGATTTATAGGGTGATTATTTTGTACATATCTTGACGGGGTTTTGGGATAAAATCATGCTTCCTCTTCTTTTTCTTGTTCTTCTTCTTCTCAGCTTGATTCCTCATGAGTTTCATCTTCATATTCACTATTGTTATGATGAAGCGAGTTGTTAAATCTTGGTTGCTTGATTTTGAGAGGTAACTCCTCATGCACCTTCACGTCAATGTTGTCAAATATATTTCATAATAATTTATTATAACATTTATAGTCTTTTCTCTTAATTGAACATCTTAAAAATATCCCTTCATCAGCTCTTGCATCAAACTTACCAAGATTGTTATCATTAAAGTTTGATGTAACACTTGTTGCCAAAGACATTGAAGTGCTTTATTGAGGTTGGTTGTCCATATCACAATTCGCAGGAAGTCTTTTCATTCTTAGGTTTAAGGTGTGATTTATTTAAAATATAGACTATTGTATGAACAACTTTAGCCCAAAAATTATTTGGACAATTTATCTCATCCAAGATAGCTCTATCCATTTGTTGCACTAATCTATTTTTCCTCTTAGCCAAACCATTTTGTTGTGGATGTTTTCATTCTGAATTGTCTTCTTATGCCATATTCTTCACAAAACTTATCAAACTCATTTGAAATAAACTCCCCACCCCTGTCTAACCTTAGAGACTTTAGTTTGCAATCTATTTTGTTTTCATCCAGGGAATTGAAGATCTTGAACTTTTCAAACGCTTCAAACTTCTCCCTTAAAAATGCAACCCATGTAATCTTGGTATAATCATCATTAATTAGCATAAAATATCGCTCACCACTATGGGTTTCATTGGTCCACATAAGTTTGTATGAACTAGTTGTATGAGTTTTCTCTGGTATTGAAAGGCACTCAAACTTGCTTGCCAATTTGGCATGATTTACAAATTGTATTCCTTGGCTTTGAAATTTTTGGCAATCAATTACATTATCCTCTTCGATGAGCTTCATTGTATGATCAAAGTTTAAGTGCCCTAACCTTTTGTGCCATAACTAGCTCTCATAAAGCTTCCCCTAACATCATTTCTCATTTCCTTCATTTATTATGTATATATTTACTGGTGTTCTTGTAGCCTTTGCCACTACTTTCCCTATGTTTGATATTTTTATTTCACAATCTTTGGAGTGAAAGGTGACATCATAACCCTGATCACACATTTGACTTACCCTCAATAAGTTGTGCTTGATTCATCCACATTTGACTTACCCTCAATAATTTGTGCTTGAGTCATCCACAGAAAGAAAATTTTAAGCCTTTCCTCTACCATTGTCCAAGCTAATTGTGTCATTGTCCATGATCTTTCCCGAAGCATCATTCCCAAAAGTAACATTTCTTTCCTTATCTTCTCTTGGTGACAATAATTTACTCTTATCACTAGTCATATGCTTGGAGCATTCACTATCCACACACTAATGATTGTCCTGGCTTTGGGCATATAAGAAAATTCCACATTCTTCTTTATTTTTTTCCTTTTTCTTTTTCCAAGTCTTGGGTTCTTCTTGTGCTTGCTTAACCTGAGGATTTGATTTGAATTCTTTGGTTCTACACTCAACTTATTTATGCCCATAGTTATGAAAGTTATAACATTCAATATAATCAAATAAAGGAGCAAAAGGATTGCTACCCCTAGGTTTATTCCTATCTGGAGTTATAAATCGTTTATCTCTAGTTGAATGATAAGATTTATTTATTTATTTGTTATCTTATTATTTATGAGATATGCTCTATAATTTATATCCTTGTGTTCAAAATTTGTACATGAATAATAGTAACCATAGAAAATATTTTGGTACCTAGGAGCAATTTTCCTTTCAGAATATGATTTATTGAATCTTTGATGCCTTCCTCTTTGAGGGAAATGAGGTCTTTGTTGATTTCTCACTTGATCTTTGTCATTGTTCAAATGGATATAGCTTGCACTCCTTTGTTCTTGTTGGTTTTTATTAGTGTATCTTATTACCTTGTTGTCATGTTCTTCTTTTTGTTGTTGTTGTTTGTGATCATTTCGTTGGATTCCATTGTTGTTACATCCTCTAAGTGCTCCAATGAAGTGGTTGGTTCTTTGACTTCAATTTTCTTTGAGCTTGTCTCTCCTTCGTAGCCCAAGCCAGTCTTGATGAGGGGAGATATCTGAATACTCATAATATTATCTAATTTGTTAGATCCTTTAAGAAACTTCATATTTTGGTTGAGTTGTCTCTAAGTCTTTTCTAATTTTTTTCTAAGGGGGACTACCTTTTCCTCTAGATTTTCGCACTCCTTGCCCTTCTCTTTCAACTATTCTAACAAAGTATATTCAATATTCTTTTCTTCCTCCAATTATACTTTTAAAAGTAGAAGTGATGAATCTTGATATTTGTGCTCTTCTCTTCCATGCTTAATCAATAGTTCTTTTGCATCTTGTTATTTTCCCTAAGCCTTTGTATTTATTCTAAAACAATAATCAGTTCTCCTTCCATATCTATTATAGCTTCTTCATCTAAGTCATAAACATCTTGTGTTTCATCTTAGGTTTCTATAGCCATAAGCATGAAGTCATTAATTATTTCTTCATCAAAGGGTTGTTCGTATTCATCTTCTAAGGAATTGTTGTCTTCTTGCGTATATAAACTCTTGTTCTTAAAATTATTTTCCTTCTTTAATTTACTATATTTATCCTTATCTTTATGGTTATATTCATTATTTTCTTTATTACGTGGACATTTAGATGCATAGTGAATTACTTTTCCACAATCAAAACATTTGAAGGGCAACTTACCTTTGTATTTACTAGATCCTCTCTTCAATCTTCTGACAAACTTGGCCTCTTCTTCATCATATCCATATCTTGGGTCTTCATGATATTATTTTTTCTTCTCAGTCAACTTTGAAGGTTGCCTCCTTTCATGTAGATTTTCATTTTGAGGTTATCATTTCATAAGTTGTTAGTGTTCCATGCAATTGATCCAATGTTAATGTGTTAAGATTTTGCATCTCATTAATGGGTGATACTTTGGCATTGAATATGGTAGGAAGATATCTCAACAACTTTTGAACTACAAATGGATCACTTTCAACAAGTCCTCTTATGGTATTAGCTAGTTCATCCACCCAAAGAAACAATTTGGTTATGTCCTCATCCTCATTCATCTTTACTAATTCAAATTGCATTCTATAGACTTAGATTTGGTTGTCTTTACCTTACTATTACGTTCATATCAACTGATCAACTTATCCCATATTTCTTTGCCTATGTTGTAGTGCATGACTTTAACCAACTCAGATTTAGGTAAACCACCTAGGATTGCATTCATTGCTTTAGCATTGTATGATAAATTCTTCTTATCAACTCTTTCAACCAATACATCTAAATTTTTATAACCATTCTACACTACATCCCAAGCATCTACACTAAGATATATTATGTAAGTTCATTTTATCACCTTCCAAAATGCATAATTCATTTTAGTTAATATAGGAGCTTTGTTGGAAAATTTCCTTCCTAGTTGGATATTGTCTCATATCTACCTTCCATTTGTTAGACTGCTGGTAAAGATACCTTCTTTGATACTAATTGTTGGAAACCAATAAAATATTTAGTTGGGGGGTGAATTGGTATTTTACAACTTTTAACAATTATTCAGTCAATTAAACACATTAAAGAATACAACAATGCACAATCACATAAATCTTTAACACAATATGTTTATGTGGAAACCCATATAGGAGAAAACAAAAAATTATTTATTATTATGATGTAATTGCAAGCATCAACTCCAAATTACATCAAATTATGTGGGCACCAACCTACGAGAGGCTATAAGCCCCTTATATTTGCAAGCACCGACTTGTTGGAAGAACCAACTCCCTAATATTTGTAGGCACCAACCTCAATGAGACTCCAATCCCTCTTATCTACAAGAAATTACTTATTTGAAACCTAACAAGTTCCTTATTTCATATATTTTGAGACTTAAATCTAAGTCTCTTTAATTGAAATATCAATGAAATTATTGTTAATTATCAAATCTTAATATATTCTCTAATATTTGTTCTACAATACCCTCCTTCTCTTTGATTGAATTAAGGTTCCTCACCCAATCACTGCTTCTCCCTCACTCATCTACTCTTGGATAAAATTTATTTCTGCAGTTAAATTCTTAGTACGTCAGATTTGCAATTTTAAATCTCACAGTGGCTCTAGATCTTAACTAATCTACACACTTAGCCTTTAACTATCACTTAATCTTCGACTCTATTTCAAATTTATTCCTCTTCTCACTGCTGCTCAATCTTTTAGTTCTATTTGAGATACTTTCACTTTTGTGTGTCGACAATAGCTCCAGCTCTTAAATTTGCATGGGAACTTCATTTTCTTACGTCATATTATTTCCTTTTATAGATGTACCCCCTTATATTTGTGTCTTAAATATACTTTAATCCTTTCAACGTTTAACAGAAATTTGGTGCCCTAATGCCAAATTTTATCCAATCGTAACCCCTTTTTTTCTTGCTCCCTAGAGCATATGAACATCATCCGAGACTAAGTGCTTAAGCCCTAAGGGAACTTAGGCTTGGACCCATGCAATTCACCTATTGTTAAATATCCAACACTTTCTAAGGTGCACCAAGTGATATGATTAAAATCGACAATACATAAGTCACTTTTGCCCCCTCCCCCCCCCCTGCCTATTTGAACTTTAGTAGGAGGGTGGTCCTCTTTTTTTCTATGTGTAATTAAATATCCAGTACTTTTTTAAAGTGCACCTAGTGATCCAATGATCTGGTCAAACTTGACAATGAGAAGTCACTTTGAGCCCCCCTCACCTATCTGAACTTTAATAGGGGGTCCAATTTTTTTTGTCATGTGTGGTTTACTATTGTACAATGTGGCACCAAATTTGGTTAATTTATCCTACTACATGCCACTACCACTATGCATCGATGGCTTATGGATGATGTGACATGTCATTTCCACGTCATTATCTACCACTTTTCATGCCACATCATTGCCACATTAGTTCCATGTGTCACTCATAAAATGGGCCACTAATCCACCCAAAATGGGAAAATCTACATGCCATGTGTCATCACAACAATGTACCACATCATCATATTTCATGTGTCTCTACCAAGTCACCTTGCCATGTCATCTGGCATCCACCTCGAGTTTGGCACAATTGGGAAATCCGATATCCATATTTATTCCATATGTGTTACCTATTGTGCCTTTCATACTCTAGATTACCATATAAGTACTGATAACCTAGATCAATAGAGTTAACCACCCATCTAACCTATGAAATAGAATGTGCACAACTCAACCCCTTGGATGGACAAACATCTAGTGGCCATTCAGAACCATGACCCGTCATAACCATGAGTAGGCATTTTTTGAAGGCCATCACTTCAAACTCAATTTTTCTCTTTGTTCCTAGAGGTTTAGGCTAAGTCCCATATACCGCTAGAAATATCTCTAAGAGGGATATCCAAATAAGCACTTTTCATGTGCTTTTGAACACATTAATTGCAGTAAAATTCCTTCAAAGATAGGTAGCTCAACAAACAACCAAGCATAATAAGCTTAGCACACTATTGATAAAAATAGCCAAGCCATTCCCCAATGAGGGTGAAAGAGCATGGGCATATTGGTCGAGGGTGAGGAACTAGGCCCTCCCTTACACATACCCCAGAAACAAGTGGCAAAGAGTTAGTGCACAAAGTGGAGCACATGGAAGCTTCAAGATGGAGGTCGTAAGAATCATAAGAAGGATAATGAACACAATACTACAACTACTAGCAATTTTGGTTATGGACATAAGGGAAGGTGGCGAAATCGGAGAAGGGTTTGCCTAGTCATCTACCTATGCATGTTCCTTCATCTTTGATATTTCGATCGCAAATTCTCATAATGAAAAATTTGACGAACCCCCTTTGGAATTATTAGCGATCAGGCATGCCAATTTTGGGTTCCAAGTGAAGCTGAATCATGGAGCTTATAACAACAATGGTCTTATATGACAAAGAGGCAAAGCTTATTGAATTGGGTAAAATATTAATTATTTCTAATTCGGGACTCTATTGAGAATTCTAGGGTAAGTTCTCTAGTCAATTCTTTGAAAATTCATTTAGTAATTCCATCTCTATGTTGAAGGGGAGAGTCGAGGGGGTGGGGTGGGGTGGTGGTGGTCAAGTTTGTATCTGGGCACTTATAATTCGGGAAAAGGGATGCCAAGTTCACATAGTCCCTCTCTGCCAAAATTGGGGGCTAGTAATAAGGTTCTGGGTGGTGGTGTTAGTGTGTTTGTCTTCATTCTTTAGTTATGTCTCTATGAGTAGAAACCCCTGGCTTGTTCTAGGTATATGTAAACTTTCATTACAGTTTAGAAGATCCTCAATGGTGCCCTTAGAGCACCTGATAAAATACTCTTATCTTGTTGCATGTTGAATTAGTGAGTTTAAGGCCACCGGGGTCAAGAAGAGAAAGCTGACTAAAATTGGTGAGGTTATTTCTAGAAGGAAAGGTAGTAGCACTAAAAGCAAGTTTCCTCCCCAAATAAGAGGTGGCCTGAAAATTGTTGGTGTTCCTTTGTTGGGTGCCACAACTTAGGGAGGGGACAAGGTTTGCAACCAAAATTGGATGTCAGAGAGTGGCTTCAATGGGTTGGCACGAGTGTAATCATGAATAGGAAGCATGATCGTGCTCAAAGAGGGGTAATTCCAAGAGGATATAGGGTAGAACATCATGGAGAAGATGCCGATTTTAGGTGAGAAGGTGGGGCTATGGACGAGATGAAGGAGGAGGTGGCTCCTTCTCCTGGTCGAGTAGACCTTCCACCTCCCTTGGATGCCTTGTAATCTCAACTCCAACACGTCTCTCACCTCATGGAGAAGTTGGGACATAATCGCCATCATGACCACAACAAGATTATCAGTTTCATGAATAATCTACAATGTAATCAGTTGAACATGTAAGATTGGTTGGCCTCCATCCGCCGAAGCTAGAGAAGAATTTCAGAGTGAATGGAGCACCTGGAAGAGTGAATGGCACACATTGAGTATCATGTGCATGGTGAAATTTGGCGTCTAGAGTTATCGAGAAATAAAATGGACAATCCAGCTCTAGATCGTCCTCTAATTCGTTAATTTTAATTAGTTGTTTCTTGACTTTAGGGGTTTTTTGAGCCTTTTGGTCTTTTTGATTTTGGATCCTATGTAAGCTTTGGCATTTTGTAAACAGTCTCTCTGGCTCTATATTGGCCAACAAATCAGATAGGAGTGAGGCTGACATAACAGTTAAAAATGGACAGTTATGTTGTAATCCTTGCATGATATAATAGAATGTTTGTTGACCGACTGATAAAAGAAAACAAAAAAACAAAACAAAACAAAAAACAAACAAACAAACAAACAAATAAAAAACAAACAAACAAACAAACAAACAAATCAGGTAGGATCCTATGTAAGCTTTGGCATTTTGTACACAGTCTCTCTAGCTCTATATTGGCCAACAAATCAGGTAGGAGTGAGGCTGACATAACAATTAAAAATGAATAGTTATGTTGGCCAATATAGAGCCAGAGCAATAAAATGGACAATCTAGCTCTAGATCATCCTCTAATTCCTTAATTTTAATTAGTTGTTTCTTGACTTTAGGGGTTTTCTGAGCCTTTTGGTCTTTTTGATTTTGGATCCTATGTAAGCTTTGGCATTTTGTAAACAGTCTCTCTGGCTCTATATTGGCCAACAAATCAGGTAGGAGTGAGGTTGACATAACAGTTAAAAATGGACAGTTATGTTGTAATCCTTGCATGATATAATAGAATATTTGTTGCATGATAAAAAAAAAAAAAAAAAACAAACAAACAAACAAACAAACAAAACAAAAAACAAAGCAAAACAAAACAAAAAACAAAAAACAAAAAACAAAAAACAAAAAACAAAAAACAAAAACAAAAACAAAACAAAACAAAAAACAAAACAAACAGACAAACAAACAAATCATGTAGGATCCTATGTAAGCTTTGGCATTTTGTACACAGTCTATCTGGCTCTATATTGGCCAACAAATCAGGTAGGAGTGAGGCTGACAAAACAGTTAAAAATGGACAGTTATGTTGTAATCCTTGCATGATATAATAGAATGTTTGTTGACCGAGATTAAAAAACAAAAACAAAACAAATAAACAAACAAACAAACAAAACAAAACAAAACAAAAAGCAAAAAAAAAAAACAAAAGTAAAACAAAACAAAACAAAACAAAACAAAAAAAAAAAAAAAATGAAAAAAAAATTAAAAACTAAAAACAAATAAAAAACAAATAAAAAATAAACAAACAAACAATCAAAACAAACAAACAAATCAGGTAGGATCCTATGTAAGCTTTGGCCTTTTGTACACAGTCTCTCTGGCTCTATATTGGCCAATAAATCAGGTAGGAGTGAGGCTGACATAAATTAAAAATGAACAGTTATGTTGTAATCTTTGCATGATATAATAAAAAGTTTGTTGACCAACTCGAAGAAGAAGAAGAAGAAAAAAAAAAAAAAAACAACCACCAAGCCATAATAAGCTTAGCACACCGTTGATAAAAACAACCAAAACATCAATAACAACATAAATATCATGCATGAAAACTTAACAAGCTCCCTCTGAACATGACATCACTTGGCATCAATGGTAGCAACTGCCAACATACTCAAGATATAACTCTTAAATGAGTATGGACAAGATGAAAGGTAAGATTTAAATCATTATGATGACATGAAAACATTCTTTATAATATTATAAGCTTATATTATTACAACAATAATAATAATTTAATTCAATTTTATAATTTAACTAGACATTAAATTTACATATGAAATATATATAAAATTAGCATAAGAATGAGTATATATACCATCCTAGATCCATCTTAATTTCAGATCTACCAAGGGCAAAGAGGGATAAAAACTATTTTCACTTCAAAAAAATGTTTGCATATCAAGACATTTGATCCCTTTAAGCCTTGCTTGGTAGATCCAAAGTTAAGATGGATCTAGGTTGGTTTAATTCCCTCTTTTAAATATGCTATATTCCACATGAATACCATGACCCATTTTTATTTTGTTATTTTTATTTTTGTTTTTATTTACATTAATGTTTTTATTTAATTTAACTTTTAAAATTTAATTTAAATTTTTTATTTTATTTAATTTGGCTTAGTCAAAATGTTAAAGGCTACATTACAACATCTCTACCATATGAGTTAGAAAAAGTATATTTATCAAATAATAAAAAATAATAATAATTTATTTTGAAATTGAAATATAAAAAAAATATTTTTTTTAATGATAAAACTAAAATATGTAATGAAGATTAAAGATATTTTCATTTAAATGGAAGAATCGGATTGTAAATATTACCATTAATAAATAGTTAATTATTCTTAGAAATTTTAATGATGTAATTATTTAAAAAAAAATAAAATATACTTAATTTATAATTAGGTGTCAAATTTAATGGAAATTGCAGTTGGAAGATTGTGTATAGCATATTACACTAAAATATAATATTCTATTTTATTGTTGTAATTTTTTATCAACATTTATAAACTACAATTAAACTAATTAATATTTATTTATTAATTACAAATTAACTAATTTAATTTCTAACCAAAAAGATGGTAATCAAAACATTCTTTTTAGATATTTTATTATAGATTAAATCATACATTAAAATATAATATATTCCTACTTGCATTTATTGTTGAATCAGTTTTTAGTTTCTTTCTACACATTAAATAGGATATTTCTATAACATGTAGTAACAAAATAAGGCCAACGGAAATAAATAGGAGATTTCCTTTGAATATTCGAAGGGAATGAATTATATGATTTCAAACTTGAATTGAAATAACTGACTTAATTAATTATATATAAAATTAAAATTAAATTAAATAATTAATAATTATAATTTTATTTTTTTTATAAGAACGGTTATGGGATTCTGTAAATTGATTGGTTAAGAGCCACAAATTCGGTTACAAATGGAGAAACAGATTTCTGCATAACTTTCCAACAAGAGGAGTATAACGCCTGCTCTTATCAGGTTCCTCTTTTAACATTTAATATAGTGCACTTCTACTGCTAATTTCCCGAGCTAAAAAATACAAACAAACTATTGCAAAAGAATGCAATAAAAAATGGTTCTTTACGGGATTGGATCCCAAAGGATTTCCTTATCTCTAAGAATAGTACCGGCAACTAGATGGACTGCCTTGTTTGCCTCAATGTCTACTTCTTTGTTATTTGTTCTCAAAACATGAAAGTATTTCAGATTTAGGGACTTTGCCATGCCTTTAATCCTTGTAATTATCCTTGCTAGCTGCAGGTCCCCTGGATTAGAATTGGTTGCCACTGCTTTGATGATAACTTGGGAATTGCCAAAGATATTTGCCTCCTTGAGGCCCATCTCTTTGAGGAGTTCGATTCCTTGAAAAACGGCCATCGCTTTAGCTTGTATGCTTGAGGAATGGCCTAATCCCCAAGCAAATGTATGCGAAGATGTGTCAACTGGGTTTATGATGAGCCCTCCAGCTCCAGCAATTTTTGGATTCCCTTTGGCTGCCCCATCAAAGAAGAGAGAGGGAATTGTTTGTTTGGATAGCCAGGATTGAAAATCTTCTTCGTTTTTCCTGATTTGCCATTCTTTGAGGGTTGGAGGAGAGCTGTTTGATTTTTGAAACTTGAAATTGAGGGCAATTCCCAAATCTATGTCCTACTGGCTTAGATTTGAATCAACTCCTTTATCTTCCAGCCACTCAACTAGCTGAGTTTTCATTGAGTTGGCAACTATTCTATAGTCCTATTCCCTATTCTAGAATATCCTTCAATTCCTTTCCAGCCAGACTTGCCAGCTGATGAATTTAGGCAGAGCGCTCCACACTGTCCTAATTGTTTTATTTTTTGGAGATGGGCCTGGATATGTGGCCATCCAGCCCACAAACAGATCCGAAACTGAGGAGGGGAAGATGAACTTGTATTTCCAGGAAGAAAGAAGTTCCTGCCATATGGAAGCTGCGAACTTGCACTCGATCATGAGGTGGAAGGTGGATTTTAAGTTTTCCTTGCAAAGCGTGCATCTAGAAGGCCCATAGATGCCCCTTTTCTGAAGCCTATCTTTAGTGAGAATTTTTTGATGGCAGAGAAGCCAGCAGAAGTGGTCAACTTTTGGAATTGAAGGGATTTTCAAAATGCCTACCCAGGGGGCAGGGTTGGGAGGCATGTGAGGTCGCTCTAGACATTTAACATAGCCCTGAGCTACCATGTAGCCTACCCGATTTGTGCCCTAGCCTCTCACATCCTGCCTGCGCGCATGAATAGGAGCCAGCCTGTGCATCTTCGTGGTGAACATTGTCAGCTCTAAATGTAAGGCGAGTGGAACTGGGAGCTGTTTCCAACCTGTCCAAACATCATCCTTCCAGTTCGAGAGGTCCCAGAGTGTGTTGATGCTAGCTTCTAACATCCAACGTTTCAACTCTGTCATGTCTCTTGATTCTGCCAGCGGGGGTCTATTCAAGATACTATCATTCCACAGATGGATACGTTTTCCATTTCCTGGTATCTAGAAGGAATGATTTCTTATCAGCAAGCCAATTATGTTAATGAACATGCTAAAAGGAGTTCTGATTTGATTTTTGGGCTGATCCTGGCATCTTAGTCTCGTTCCTCTGAAGTATTTCCTCCACAGTGCAACTTGTACCCAACTTGGATTTGGAGCTATGATTTTCCAAATCAATTTGGCTCCCATGGCTAGGTTTTGAACACTGAGATCTTTGAAATTCAGTCCTCCCTCCTGAATTGGTATGGTGACTATTTCCCAATTGACTAGGAAAATTCTCTTCTCGTTTTGTTTGCCTCCTTTCCAGAAAAATAATTTGATTAGCTCCTCCAACTTTTTAATGATTCCCACAGGCCCCAAAAGAACAGAGAATTTGAATAACGGAAGGCTATTGAGCACTTCTTTAATGAGCACTGATTTTTCGGCAATGTTGAGCCAAGAGGATCCCCAGGCCTACATTTTTGCTTTGAATTTGTCTAACTGAGGATACCAGTCTTTGCTTAAGGCCCTCTTGTGGAAGATGGGCAAACCAAGATATTTAAATGAGGACCAAGAAGTTGAGGTTGCAAATCCGAGGCATCTGGCAATGGAGCTTGCATTTGAAGCAGGAATATTCCAACAATAGATATGGCATTTTCCATTTTTTAATACACTGCCCGAGACCTTACAATAGTCTTCCAGAACTTCTTTGAATTTAATAGTTGAATGAGGAGATGCAACCCCCAGAAGTAATGTATCCTCAGCGAAGAGGGCGTGATTGATGCTTTTTACCCCTCTTGCAATGCACAGGCCGGCGATGTCTTGATCTTGCTGCTTTTTATCTGGATAAAAGCTGAGGACAGAGGCTTGTAGGATGAATAGGAGGGGTGAAGGGGGACACCCCTACCTCAGCCCTCTACAGCCTTTGAAAAAATTAGTAGCCCTATTGTTCACCAGAGGGGCAATCCAAGGCTCCGAAATATAGGCTCTGATCTACTTGATGAAATTTTGACCGAACCCCAGTTTTTGCAACACATCAAACAAAAACCTATGTCTAACATGATCAAAGGCATTTGCTAGGTCTAATTTAATAACCATACCTTTTTCCTTTCGGTGTAGGCTGGAATGAATCACCTCTTGAACCAGAATGAAATTGTCCACCAGCTGCCTGCCATGAATAAATCCACCTTAATTATCTGGGATGATTTTGGGGAGAGTTCTTTTCAATCTGTTAGCAATCACTTTGGTTATCACTTTGTACCCAATATTGCATAAGGATATTGGGCGAAATCTGCTAAAAGAGTTTGCTCCTTTCTCTTTGGGAATGAGGGCAAGAAAGGCTGAATTTGTGCAGCCTCCAATCTTCTGACAGTCTTGGGACTTTTGAATCATTTTTAAGAACTCCTTCTCAACAATCTACCAACAAGTTTGGAGAAATCTAGGTGTAAAACCATCTGGTCCCGGAGCTTTGTCAGGATCCATTGCGAAAAGGGCCTCCTTGACTTCCTTTTGCATGATTTTGCTTTCAAGTGCCTAGTTCATCTTGGAGGAGATAAGGCTAGGGATAGCATCCAACAAAATGTCATTTTGCCCAGCTCCAAAATCTTCCCTATACAGCATCTCAAAGTGCTTTGAGGCTGCCTTTTTATGCTTGCAAATTCTTTTAGTATGCAGTTGTCTTCTTTTATTTCAGTGATGGAATTGTGGCCTTTCTTGTCTTGGGATTGTTTATGGAAAAAGGAGGAGTTTCTATCGCTATATTTGAGCCAAAGACTTCTGGACTTGAGCCTCCAATATTCTTCTTCTGCCAGATAGGCCTTATGGAAACTTTTCTGAAGTTTGGCCTCCTTTTCCAACTCATCTTTAGTGATTTCAGCTGCTTCAAGATGGAGATGCTAGCTTTCTAGAGCGATTTGTATTTTTTTCCTTTCCACAGCAGGGTTGGGTAGGTTCTTAGCCCAATTTTTTAGCATGGCTTTAATCCTTCTGAGTTTTTCCTACCAAACAAAAAAGGTGGATCCCTTGACTGGATCTTTCCAACAGTCTCTGACCTTTTCCATGAAGTCTATCTCTTTGGTCCAGAGAGAGTTGAATCTGAAAGGTATAGGCCCCAGATCCTTGGGGGTCAGCGACTCTAGGCTAATGGGCTTGTGATCTGATACACTACTGTGAAGAATGCTCATTCTAGCTTCTAGTCCAAGAAGTAGGAAGGAGCTTTGCACCAAAAATATGTCAAGTCTTGCCGCTATGTAACCTAGGCCAACTCTCTTATTTGACCACATGAACTTACCAGTAGTCAGCTTAATGTCTATCAGATCCCAATCATGCATGAGATCTTCTGCTAATTCTCTTGCCGAATCCCTGACGATACTGCCTCCTCTTTTTTCTAATGAGAGGAGGGTGAGGTTCAGGTCTCCGGCTATGATTATATTCTCCAGATTCTCTAGATCTGCCAAGTTTTTGATGGAGTCCCAGCATAATTTTTTCTCACATGCATTGTTAGGAGCATATACATTGAATAGGAAAATAATTTCCTTAGATTCTAAGTGCTGCATTTTTAAAAAAATCCAATGAGTGTTCAAGGACTCAGAGATTAATGAGAACTTATTTGGATTCCAGAGCGACCCAAGTCCTCCCGATGCTCCAGGAGTAGAGGTTGGTTGTGCTCTGTCTTTCTTCCAAAATTTTTTGCTTGCCTGGAGGAAGACTGAATCCTCCAATTTAGTCTCCTGGATGAGAAGGATGTCCAGGGCTTCCAGTGTTATTAAAATATTCATTGCTTCTTCCTTAGCTTTAGTGCCCATTCCCCTACAATTCCAGGAGACTATCTTCATCATTTACTTTTGCTGTGATGAGCTCCTTTGAAGCGCTGGGTTTGGATCCTCTTCATTTTCGGGGTTTTTGCTAGGAGTTTCTCTAGCATTGGCTGGCTGCCCTGAAGCTTGTCCTTGTAAGATTCTTGTTCTCTTTTTTCCTTTGCTAACATGCGCCCTCTTGTAGATCTTCTAAGGGAAGACTGTGATTCACCTATTTCCCCTTCTTCCTCTGATTCCTCGGACTCTTGTGTTTCCTCTTCTTCTTCTGACATCCTCCCTTTGGATCTCTCTAGTACACTTTTGGAGGGGGAAGCTTTAGATGGAGAGATCTCCTTTGGGATTTCTGTCTCCTGCGTGTTCATGATTTCAGATCCAAGGATCTCAAATTTGTTCCCTTGGCTTTCCATGGATGGTTTCTGAGTAGGGCCCGCTTGGGGAGCTTTTAGATTTGCATTTGCATTCTTCCTGTGTAAAGTTTTGGGATGCTTTTCCTGATTCCATCCTTCTTCCTTCCCTTTTTCTTCTACCCCTTTGGACGGGCAGTCTTTGGCGAAGTGTCCGTAGATGTGGCACTTCCGGCATTTGAATGGTAGCTATTCATAGTCCAGTTTCTGTACATGCATCTAGGGACCTACAACTATTTTGATGGCTTCTAGTAGTCCGACCTCCCGATCTACCTCCACACAAATTCTAGCACAATCGTACTGATCTTTGTTGTTGGCCTTGTCTATAAATTTCCCAAGAGTGTTTCCTATATGTTTCAAAGAGTCCCAGTTCCAGCTCTCAACGGGAAGATTGGGGAGTCTTACCCACACCGGGACCGCTGTAGGCACATCCACTGTCGGATCAAAGTCTAGCGTCCATTTATTTAAATACAGACCTTGAGGGCCCATGAAGTAGGGGCCATTCCTGAAAATGAGATCCTTGTCCTCTTTTGCAGAAAATTCAAATAAGAAATATCCTCTTCCGAGGAAGTAAGAGGTCACCTATTTTAAAAAAGGGAGCCCAGTTCCTAGCGACCCAGTTTTCAGTTGATTTTGGGGAAGGCCAAAGTCCTGTGAACTAACCGACCAGAGCACAATCTACCAGAGATAAGGCTACCTGAATCGGACCTTCAGGTGGAAGGGCGATCTCGGGGATATCTTCTAGTTTTTTCACAAACTTAGCAGCTTCCATGCATTTCTTCTTGGGCAAAGAGGCCAGCAAGGTTTTGAAGGCCTCAGCGGCGGAAGGCGGAGGAGGAGAGGAAGACCCGTGGGGGGGAGTTAGCTCCTCCATGAAGAGCTAGCAGATCCAATCAGACCAGTCACAGCTTGAAGCGAAGCCCTCGGCGGACACACCCGCAGGGATCAGGACACGCAGAGGGCGGGCGCGCTCGCAGTCTTCAGATCGCGCGGAATGCAGATCTCGCAGGTTGCAATTATAATTATTAATAACATATTTTGACTCAATTAAATTATAAACAAAATAAAATAAAATAAAAAACATAAATTTATATTTATATTTATATTTATAATTGATAATTAAATTAGCATAGATTTATTTTAATTTCAGATTTACTAACTTTTTAGAGAGATAAAATTTCGTGAATTACAAATTTCTTTTAAAATGAAAAGAGATTTGATTCTTCTAAATATTTAGTAAATTTATAGTTAAAATAAATCTAAATTAACCCTAATTTAACACTAGAGGAAAAATCTCAAAATTGTTTTATAAATATATTCATCTATTTTTTTTTGTAGTAACTTTATAATTTTAATGAAGTTTTAAAACTGATAAAATAAAAGTGATTAGCAAATAATTTTAAATCTAAAATTTTAGTATAAGTGATATAATATAAGCAATCGTAAATGAAAATGTTTTTAATTTTAGTAAAAATTGAATTGCTATTAAATTTAGAAAAAATGTAATTAAATGTTTTTTAATAAAATTATATTATTAAAGTATTAAAAATATAATAATTTAAATTAATTGAAATAATAAACATAATGGTTTTGAAAAAAATTATTATTGAAAAATTAAAATACTAAATAAAATATTATTTATTTAAATGTCTTTTTATTATTTTGCGAACTAAAAGTATATAATGTGTGTTATGTCCACTGGTTTACCAGTTGGGAAACCAAATCAGTAGCATAGTAGCAATATTTTGTGCATTTGAATAGTCTAAATTTTATGACAAAATTATAAAGATAATAAAGTCTAAAATAGTGTGAAGCTTTTCTAGAAAATTTAGAGCTTACTCCACCTAGGATCGTAGCAATTCTACCATTACCACATGTGACAAAAATTAAAATATAAATAAATAAATGCATCTATCTGGATGGTGAATCCACCTAGATTGTATCAAGGACTTCATTCTCCTAGAAAAATCCAAATCTGCAAGATTTTTGGCTAGAATTGAAAGCCTGTTGACAAGCTTCAATTTCCAATATATGTAAATAGTTTACATATATCTTTTTTATTGGGTACTTGTGTTTCCTATATAAGAAACCTAGCCTACAACCTCCTCCTCAACTTTAGCTTTTGTCATAAACTTCCTATATTATGGCATTGTGTTCTGCATCTGGTATCTCTCTTTGAATTCTGGGAGGGGTGGATTGCACATAAACAATAGTTGGACACTTTGCAGAGAGTTGGGCTCAAGAGCTAGAAGGTTGATGAGAGCCTCTTCTCACACTTTGATCCCCAAAGTAAGCTAGGTAGAATATTTTAATGAGGAAATATACCAAATTCACCGAACCATAAAGGGGAAGAAGGCAATAAGAGGAATTGGTTATTGAATTGTTTTATAGAACTTGGGGATAAAATGAGAGTAAAGAGGAGAAATGAAAGAGAGCCAAAGAGCTAGCAATGCAAAGGACACAAATAGAAGGCTAAGAAGATCTAGTCAAAATAAAACCCAAGTCGAACCCACTCTAATCTAGGGACAATGGAAATAATTGACAAGGTTATCTAAGGAAACTTAAACTTCATAATAGAGAAAGCAAAGAGAATCCCTCAACAAAAAGAGACAAAAAAAACTAAGGTCACCTCCAATAAAATTGTGACAACACACCAATTGAGAAAATAAGAAGAAATACTAGTAATACAAGCTCATGCAAGGAAGATAACCTAGAGAGGAAAAAACCACCAGAAATAGACCTAAAAATCAAATTTAAACCAAGGAACCAAAAAATTATTTTTCATGATTCAATTGACAACCTAATTCCCGTAACTTAAAACCAATGTTGATTCCACTAACAACACAACATCTAGTGCTCCTCAACGAAAAAATAGAGACATCAACTTTAAGATTGGCCAAACCATGAAACTCTACCTACTAGAAATTGGTGATAGGCTACTAACCAAGAATATGAAAAATTATTAGTCAGATGAAAGGCTTCTAAACTCAAAGTGTTGGACAAAATAAATGCATAGAACATCAATGAACCAAAAATCGTGTAGTTTCCTTACCAAGTACCACCAGAGAGTTCTAAGCCCTGGGTTTTCACCCAATATTTATTATGAAATTGTTCCATACTAGAATACCTCCTAAATAGTGATGATTCAGTGATGGGGAGGCCACTAATTTAATCCACCATACCAAGCTTAAGGTTTCAATATGACATCCCTTTCATGCATGAGACTAGAGTAAATTCCAATGCAAATTGGGGGGTGGCATGAACCTCAACCTCCACTTGTCAACACCTCAAGTAAATATGATATGTATGCTTATGTTTGTAGCTCAGGCATGTACTTTTGCACAGACCTAAGTATCTACGTGTATATATTTTTCCCAATATCTTCTTAGATACTTTCCCTAGTGTGATCTAGTTAACTCAACCTAAGTTTTGACTTAGGAAAGCACATAATTATTATGTTGGCTAATTGAACTAAAGTAAACTTAGGAAAAGTGAAATAATTACTTTAGTGATTATGCTTTGATCTCATCCCTTGATCTCAAGTGAGGTGAGATCTAATCTCGACCATTAATTAGTTTAGAAATTAGGGTTATGGATCTAGTTCAATATAAAGTTATAAAATTAAGGCTAAGGATAGGGAGAAGAGCCAATATACAACAAGACAAGATTGAGAGAGGAATATTAGTGAGGAGTGTGATACTCTAGTGATATAAGTCTGAGGAAGTTCAATGGGTGCCAAACCACAACTGTCAAACATGGTTTGGGCCACAAAGAGTACAATTTCGAAGGCAAGAGAAGCAATACTCTCATGCTAAGTGTAGCCAAGCCAGGTTGCACAAGACAGTGTCAACTAAACCCCAAGGTATCGTTGGGACTGAAGAGAGCCTGATCATGACCCATATTATTTGATGGAGATTATCTATTCTATGGAGAGAGAGAGAGAGAGAGAGAGACCATACTAATCAAGGTGTAAGAAGACCAAAAAAAAATTCCAAATTATTTTTTGATTTCAAGATAGAAACAATCGATCTGAGATTCAAGGACAGGTTGGATGACACTTACAATTTAAATCCATGGAAGGAGTGGATAGTGTTGATTCTCATGGAGAATGACCCGTGGGGTTTTCTTAACACCCAAGTTACAACTCCTTTCAACTTTATAGCTCTATCATCCCACAAATTGAAATATGTGAAGGCTGTATGTATCATCATGGATGAGGTGAAGGATCATGTGATCCCTCACATATCAAGGAATAATAGTTCTTATGAGATGTGGAACGCTCTTATGAACTTTTATCAAAGTGATAATCATAATAAAAAAATGGTGATGAGGGAAATGGTCAGGAACACCAAGATGGCTAAATTAGACACAGTGGTGTCATACCTCATTAGTATTCACAAGTTCAAGATGAGATTGGAGTTGTTGGGGTAGTTGTGTTAGATGATGAACTTACAAGGACAACCCTGATCAGGTTCTCAAAACCTAGGGTTACCTTTGTGAGAGTTGTTCTAGCATGAGAGAAGCTACCAAATTGGAATAGATTGTAGGATGAATTCACTCAAAAAGATTTCTTAGAGAAAAAAAAAGAGTGGGGATGATGAGAATACTTCTCCTGTCATTTGGGAAATGAGGAGAAAAGGTTCAAGTAATAGAGGTAAGGAGTTAACCTCACAACCCAAGAAGAAGGACTTGACGAAAGTCAAGTGTTTTTCCTATCATAAGATAATAAGCTATGCTTAATAGTGCCCAGAGATGAAGAAAGGGGAAAAGGCCACGCAGTCAACAATAGTGGCATTGGTATAAACTAAGTAGGAGTTTTCTAGGAAGTTTGAAATTGAGTTCTCACTTATTTCCCACCTTACCTCAACAGCATTATTAGTTGGTCTAGCATGGCTACTAGATAGTGAAGCCACATGGCATATCATAGGGGCATGTGAATTGTTTAACAAATTGACTGAGAAAGACTAAAAACTACATATAGAGTGGAGTACTTTATTCCAAACATTTAATAAAAGGGGTTGGAATAGTGATATTATAGCTTGATTCAAGAGGCAGGCTAGAAGTGAAGGATGTGTGATGGGTGCCAAAACTTAGGTGGCATTTTTTCTCGATTTATATGATTAAGAAGAAGGGGTTATATGTAGCATTCGAAGATGGATAGGCATTGATCAAACCCATGGGATTTGGCACTAATGAGATAAATGTCGTTGGATTTAGAGAGAGCAACCTATATAAGCTAATGGGTCAACCTTTTTGAGTGATGTCAAGAAGTAGAGAAGTGATAGAGAATAAAGAGCAGGTAGCTCCAAAGGTTGAGTAGCTCTGAGGGAGTCAACTTTCAAGTTTAGGAGGGGAGGAGTAGTTGGCAAATTCTTCCAATTCCATCAAGAAGGTATCTTGGTAGGAGATGACATTACAGAATTTTCAGGAGCGGGAGGCTTTTAGGAACCTGACCAAGGGGAGTAGGACTTTGAGTATGTTTCCAATATAGGTAGCAAGGAAGGCTTCCAGTTCAGAGGGAGTAGCTAAGGCAATGGATGCGGTTCCAGGATCAAAATTAGTTCCAAGGGGCAGAAGTACCCCCCTCACTAAGAGGGAGTGTTGATATTTGTAGCTCAAGTAGGTACTTCTACATAGGTCTAAGTATGTAGGCATGCAAGAGTTTGCCAATATCTCCTTAGGCACTTGATCTAATGTGAGAAAATTTCTTTTGTAACTTAGCCTAAGTTTTAACTTAGGAACACACATAATTATTATGTTGGATAATTGAGCTAAATTAAAATTAGGAAAAGTGAAAGAAATAATTTAGTGATTATGTCTTAATATCCTCATGGAAGCCTTGAACAATAATTTTGACCTCTTTAGAGAAGATGGGGATTCTAACACAAAATTATTATAAGATGGGAGATCATGAATAAATAGAGAAGGAACCAAAGAAAGAATTGTTGAAATTATAGCAAGAAAAAGGCTCAATTTTGACTTGTACCTTAGTCAAATTGAGTAAATCAAATTTCCACATTAGCAAAATAACTTGGAGGCATTTAACTTGGGTGACATGTCCTTGTCTACTAGCTTACTCTATAAATCCGAGTTATAGGCTAGAAGTAGATTTGTGCATGTAGTGATTGCTAAGACTTAGAAATATAGTTGAGTTATTGCTAGTTGAACTCAATTAACTGAGCTCTAGTCATTAATTGAGGTAGCTGAAGGCCACTTGAGTAGTTAAGACTATTGTTAACTCACTAACATGTTAGTTAACTATTTAATCAGCTAAAAATAGACACAATCATGCATGTGCATCCTTGAGGAGAAAGACAAAGGTTCCTAAGAGTAGAGATGTGATGGTTGAGCAAGAGCGAGATAGAGCTCTCAAGATTGAACCTTCTAGTCCATAGGGAGAAATTATAGCCATACCTCCAGGAGTGAGGTGGGGCGATGTAGAGCCTAGTCCCAGAGGGTCAAAGTTTTGGACAGGGTCCATAGGAGAGTAGTAGCAGTTGAGTATACTCTTCTCATGGATCATTACCCTTACTAAAAGGGCCCACAATATTTAGTAGTAGAAGGATCATTGTCAATTGATGTAGTCAAATCTTGAGTGACAGTTGCAAACTAGCTGCAATAAAATGTTAAGGAGAACAGAGTAGTATTGATAGCCGTGCAAGAGGCACAGTGCAGAATCAATAACAATGCACTTTTCCCAGAAGATAGTGCAGATACTAGTAGCAATCTGATGCTCAGGAGACAGTTGCAACTCAGAGACACGATTGAATAAGTATTTTGGATTCTTCTTAGTTGCAATAGCAAAACAATAGTGAGAGGGAGTCTTGTTAGATTGCATTCCTATAGGAGCTAGATTGGAGTTGTGCAGAGCTCTTTCCTTGCTAAGAGGGAATGTTGAAATTGTAGCAAGAAAAAGGCTCAATTTTCATTTGTACCTTAGTCAAATTGAGTAAATCAAATTTCCACATCATTAGGACAACTTGGAGGAAGTCAACTTGTGTGACATGGCCTTGTCTACTAGTTTACTCAGTAAATTTGAGTTATTGGCTAGAAGTAGAGTTGTGCATGTAATGACTGCTAAGATTTAGAAATCTAGTTGATTTATTTTTATTTGTGTAGAAATTTTCACTGTAGATCACCTAATAATGCAATGTAACTAAAGCAAAATACTTGATCTACTTCTACTATCAAACTTGTGGAAGCTTAATCGATTTTGAGCAAGATCAAATAGAACACATATAATAGAGAAGAAGAATCAATAACACATGAAACACAGAAGAATACTCTGGGGAAAGCCTCAGCTAAAAACCCCGCTATCTGTATTATCATACAAGTGGAAATATCTTAGGATTACACAAAGCTTTAGCTTTCACAACTATCCAGCTCTCAGTAAAATCCCTCTCACTGCTCATAGACATACCAGACAACTCATATGCCTTTCCCTCTGTCCTCCAAGCCTCCTATTTCCTTGCACTATTTTCCCTGGGTGCTTCTGTTGTAACCTTGTGTGACACTGATCTCACACACTACTCCAACACACTGTAAAACTATGCAAATCTCAAGGAATGAATTCCTTCTGCATGCAAGATATTTTCTTATAGGAAAGTTCTTGCAACTGATAGTACATTGTCCCTGCCTTTAATCTCAACTAGGCCTTTGTTTGAACTGACATGCATGAGTTATTTATGAGTGAATATTCAGTTATTTGGAGTACACTAGTTTCATGCATGCACGAATTAACTGACTGAACTCACAATTAGTTCCACAAACTGTTTGGAACTAATCTAACTGGACTTAACTCAGTTAATTGAGCTAACTAATTACAACTCAAATACAACTCAACCTTATCTCCTTAATTAAGGGATAACTTCCTCAATCAAAGGGATAATTGTTGCATGACTTCACAAAGACTTCATGTTTGAATTTCTCCAACTAATTAACTCAGGATGAATTAATTAATTATTTTTCAAACAACTGGTGAGACTAAATTCGAATTTTAATTCTCAATTTTAATTCAAGTACAAAATAAAATTAGAATATCCTGAAATGCTATCCTTAGAAATGCTATTTTTAGCATTTCTTGTTGTTATTTTCAACACTCCCTCTCAACAAGAAAGGGATTATCTATCACCTTGATCCTGTCTCTATGGAACTCGAATTTACACTTTGACAATGCCTTAGTCAAAATGTTAGCATCTTGCTCCTTGGTGGAAAATATAATGCAACAACATGATCCTCCTCGCCACACAGTCTCTAAGATGATGATACTGAATGTCAATATGCTTGGACCTATCATGAAATACTGGATTCTCAAAGAGTTTGATACAACTCTGATTATCACAATAGATCACAGTTGGATCCATCCTATGATCAAACAAACCAACTAGAATTTTCCGAATCCAAATGGCCTCACATGCTGCCTAACTTGCAACCATGTATTCAGCCTATGGTGAGCTAAGTGCAACTAACCTCTGTTTCCTGTTGTACCAAGAAACTGTAGCTGAACCAAGGTTGAAAATTCCTCCTGATGTGCTCTTCCGATCTGATGGACTCCCTGCCCAATCTGCATATCCGAAGCCTTGTAGCTTCACTCCCTCTGACTGTCTGTACCATAATCCATATTGAGATGTGCCTCTAAGGTATCTCAAAACATGCTTCACTTCCTTCCAAAACAGCTTGGTAGGATGAACATAGCTTGACTTAGCTGGTTCACCACATAGCACAAATCTGGTCATGTGTTCACTAAGTACATCAATGAACCCACAAGCTGCCAATACACAGTAGCTTCTACTACTTCTCTTGAAGTATCATCCTCCTTCCTCCAGTTACCTACTAGAGGAGTCTGCATGGGCTTGCACTTCTCCATGTGGAATCTCCTGAGTATCTCATTGGCATACTTGCCTTGAGACACAAACAACTCCCCATCCTTCTACCACACTTCCATGCCTAGAAAGCAGTGCATGAGACCCATGTCATTCATCTCGATCTCTCTTGGAAGGTCCTCCTTGCAAGGTCCTCCTTGCAAGACATGATCAACTGATCATCACTGATCAATATCAGATCATCAACATAAAGAATAATGATCAACTGCTTACCTTCCACCATGATGTGGTACAAGTTTGCATCCACTTCACTCTTTTTGAAGCCCAACCCAGTGAAGTAGTTGTCAATCCTAGTGTACCAAGCATGAGGTGCTTGCTTCAGCCCGTACAAAGCTCTCTTGAGTTGGCACACATGCCACTCACGATCGAAGGTCTCAAAACCTTCTGGCTGCTCTATGTACACCTCTTCCTCAATCTTTCCATTAAGGAATGTAGTATTCACATCCATATGATGGATCTTCCAACCCATATGTGCTGATAGTGCCAACTTCGATTTAATAGATGAGTACCTTGCTATAGGAGCAAAAGTCTTATCATAGTCGATCCCCTCAACCTGTGAAAAGCCACGGGCCAAAAACCTTGCCTTATGCTTTTCCACACTACCATCAGCAGCTTGCTTTACCTTGTAAAGCCAACGAGAACTCACAACTGACTTGTTCTCCGGTCTTGGAACTACATCCTAAAAATTGTTTCGAACTATGGAGTCATACTCCTCCACCATAGCATCAACCCAGATCGGCTGCTGCACTTCTTCCTCAAAGGAAGATGGCTCAGTATCAACACATTCCCCAACAAGGGCCATGTATCCAGTGTACCTATCAGGTGACCTCCTCTGTCTGCATTGCGAAGATGGTTCTCCCACATTCTCTCTCACATCCGACAACAATCTGTTAGCTTCTCTCATGTGCTTCCGCCCATCTCTAGAAGACGCTGCTTGAGTGGATGTCTCCACTCTTGGAACCTCTATATGTGACTACTCCACATCAGTCTGAGGCTCCTCCTCCTTAGGAACCAAAAGTTCCTCCACAGCCTGTAGTTGGAGCTCCCTCTCAAGGGAAACTCGCATGGCCTTCTACTCATCAAACTTAAGATCTCTGCGAACCACTGTCCTCTGACTGGTAGGCAAATACACCCGATAGTTGTGGGGTGTATCATTGTACCCCACAAGTATCCCCAACTCAGTTGTCAGCTCAAGCTTCTTCCAGGCATCCTTGGTCACATGGAAAAATACCGATGAGCCAAAGATCCTGAAGTGACTCACATCTGGTCTCTTCTCGAAGAAAGCTTCCTCTAGTGCCTTCATCCCAAGTATGTGATGTGAGCTTCTATTCTGCAAATAGATTGTTGCGTTGCATGCCTCAGCCCACAAGTGAAGTGGTAGGCCTTGGTCATACAGTATCGCCTGAGCTGCCCCCATAATTGTTTTGTTCTTCCTTTTGGCCACCCCATTCTGCTCTGGGTTATGGGGTGTCATCAACTCCCGTTTAATTCCTTCTGTTGTAAAGAAGTCCTTAAACTCTTGAGAGACATACTCTCCACCATTGTCACTTCTTAAGGCCTTGATCTTCTTCCCTGATTCTTTCTCAACCAAAGCTTTGAACTCACAAAACTTTAAGAAGGTTTGATCCTTCTTTTGCATGAAATAGATCCAGCATTTACGAGAAAAATCATCAATGAAAATCACATAATACCTTTGTTTCGTAGTGGAGGCTGTCGAGAATGGTCCACACACATCTGTATGAACTCGCTCCAAAATTGCTTCAGCTCAACTATCTCAATCATGAAAGGAAGATTTTGCATACTTACCCAAGGTACAACGTTTGCATGTGTCCACTTGCTCAAGTTTACCTTTGGGAAGTCCGGTAGAAATCTGCTACATTATCTTCAAGGCCCCATGATGCAAGTGGCCCAACCACTTATGCCACAACTCACAAATATATTGGCTTTGCATCAATTCTTCTTTGTAACTCAATGCAACATAGTCATCTACCTCTAGCTTGTAGAGATTCTTCACTCGAATCCCAATCCTCTTGGTCTGACCCATGGCTATGTGTCTCAGGAATGCCTTTCCTTTACTGAAGACTACATCATAGCCTTTATATTCCAACATCATGACCAATACCAAGTTCTTCTTTAGCCTAGGCACATACTTTACATCAGTCAGGGTGAGAGGAGCTCCATGCTACCTCTGAAACACAACCATACCTGCACCTGAAACATGATACTTTCCATCATCGCCAATCTCTATGCGCATCTTGAGGTCTTTATCCTCCAAGGTACCGAATAAACTCTTATCACCGGTCATGTGGAATGAGGCTCCATTGTCCAGGTACCAAACACAATGCACCATCGATGAAACCATACATGCGATGAGGGTAAAATCCAATTCGAAATGAGAAGCTAGTGCCTCACCTTCTGATCCTTTGGAGGATCCCTTCTTGGATTTCTTCAATGGAAAATTAGTTGCATAATGGCCCACCTCATGAAAATTAAAGAATCTCACCTTTAGATTTGTCAATCTTCTTCCCACCATGAGAAGAAATTGATTTGGAATGGGAAGCCTTCCCTTTCCCTTTCCTTTCCTTACTTGCTAAGGCTAGATTTTATTCATCATCATGCTTAGATGAAGAACCATCTCTGGTGCTCCTCCTGATCTCCTCCTACATCAGATCTGACCACAGTCATTCCCAATCCAACAATTTCTCTCTTCCATTCACTAAGTCTTGGTAATTATGCCATCTATTAGGAAGACTAAGGAGAGCAAGACTCACCATATCATCATCGACTGTCATTATTCCTACACTTCCAAGCTCATCTCTACAGGTGGTGAGCTTGTTCAGATATGTAGAAATAGTGTCGCCCTTTTCACACTTGATTTTCCGAAGCTT
This sequence comes from Pinus taeda, assembly GCA_000404065.3. Taxonomy (NCBI): domain Eukaryota; kingdom Viridiplantae; phylum Streptophyta; class Pinopsida; order Pinales; family Pinaceae; genus Pinus; species Pinus taeda. The sequence continues at coordinate 46,736 of APFE030366499.1, forward strand.
GTCCTTTAGTGCTAGTTTCCTTTGGTCACTGTTGTTCTGATATAGGTCCTTCAATTTCTTCCACATTGAGAACGAAGTCTCCTTCCCATGGAGATTCTAGACAATATGGTCTCAAACTCCCTCTAGAATAATCCTCCTCACCTTCGCCACACACTTCTTCCATTCTGCCAATTCTTGGGCATTAGCTGCTACTGGCTTGGGGATTTCTTGATCAATGAAATCCTTCAAACCATTGTCTTCTAATACCACTTCCATGTGATCCTTCCAAGCTATGTAATTCAAGGTGCCATCTAGGGCATACTCAAGTATCATGCCATTGAACGCCATTGGTGAAATTTGAGGTGTGATAAAAATTTGATTTTGTACCTGCAATCAAGAACTTCAAACTTCAACTTTGTTCCCTTCTCAATATGTTGTTCACAACTCTGATCACCTTTGCTCTGATACCATGTAGAAATTCTCATTTTAGATCACCTGATAATGCAATGTAACTAAAGAAAAATACTTGATCTACTTCTACTATCAAACTTGCGAAAGCTTAATCGATTTTGAGCAAGATCAAACATAACACATATACAGAGAAGAAGAATCAATCACACATGAAACATAAAAGAATACTCTGGGGAAAGCCTCAGCTAAAAGCCCTGCTATATGTATTATTATACAAGTGGAAATATCTCAGGATTACACAAATCTTTAGCTCTCATAGCTATCCAGCTCTCAGTACAATCCCTCTCATTGCTCATAGACAGACCAGACAACTCATGTTCCTTTCCCTCTGTCCTCCAAGCCTCCTATTTCCTTGCGTTTTTTTCCCTTGTTGCTCCTGCTATAACCTTGTGTGACACTGATCTCACACACTGCTCCAACACACTGTAAAACTACGCAAATAACAAGGAATGAATTCCTTCTGCATGCAAGAGATTTTCTTATAGGAAAATTCTTGCAACTGATAGTACATTGTCCCTACCTTTTGTAGAAATTCCCACTATAGATCAACAGATTATGCAATATACCAAAGCAAAATACAAGATCTACTTATACAACAAACTTTGTGGAAGCTTAATCAAATATGAGCAAGATCAAATAGAACACATATAACTAAGAATGAGAAATCAATCACACATGAACAAAAAAGAATACTCTGGGGAAAGCCTCAGCCTAAAACCCCAATCTCTGTATTATCATACAAGTGGAAATATGTTCAGATTAGAAGAAGAATCAGCTCACAAGTTATCTTGCTCTCTCTGCAATTCCTCTGCTGCTCATAGATAGTCAAAGGCTTCTCACAAACCTTCTCCTCTGCCCTCCAAGCCTCCTATTTCCTTCCATAGTTTTCCTTGGGGTCCAATGCTACCACCTGTGTGAATTGGCCTCTTCACAGACTCACTAACCTCTGATCTAACTGCGCAATCCTGAAGGAGATAATTCCTTTTGCATAGATGAGTTTCCTATATAGGAAAAATCCTCCAACTGGTAGTACATTGTCCCTCCATCTGATCTCAACTGGGTCTCTGACTAAACTGACATGCATGAGTTATTTATGAGAGAATATTCAGTTATCTGGAGAGCAGCAGTTACATGCATGCAAGCATTAACTAACTGAACTCATAATTAATACTACAAACTGTCAGAACTAATCTAACTAGACTTAACTCAGTTAACTGAGCTAACTAATTACAATTCAAAGTACAACTCATCCTTTCTCTTTAACTAATGGATAAATTCCTCAATCAATGGAGAAACTGTTGCATGTCCCCACATAGACTTCATGTTTGATTTTCTACAACTAATTAACTCAAGATGAAATAATTAATTATTTTACAAGTAGCTGCTAAGGTCAAAATCGAATTTTACTTCTCTATTTTAGTTCAGGGACTAACTAAAATTGGAATCTATCCCGAAATGCTATTTATAGCAAAGCTATTTTTAGCACTTCCATTTTTCATTCCTTATGTCCAACACTGGTTCCCGAATGGCTATTTATAGCAATGCTATTTTTAACATTTCTTGTTGCCATTTTCAACACTCCCTCTCAACAAGAAAGGCACTCAACTCAAACCTGATCCTGAACCTTTGCAATGTTCTGCATGCAACACTTCTCCCAAGTGTTATTGCTCCAGCAACTCTAGAAACAAAAAAAACTCCCAACTGACCTCCTTGTTGGGCTAGAAACATCCTCTGATGCTGAAGCTTTATCTGCCACTGACAAGTGCTCCCTCTCTAACCTCTGAGATGGTGCAACACTCCATGCATCTAACACTGTTGCACACCTCTCTGTGCCATCCTGCACTGGTGAAATGCTCCTTTGCCTCTCGCATTGTTGCAGCCTGCTAGCTCTGCACTGTCTTGGGATTCCTGCACTGTAGCTCTCTGTCTTGGGATTCCTGCTAGCTCTCTATGTCGCTCCATTCGCATCTGTCTCTACCCACTCAGCCAGTCCTGCAACTCCTCGTTGAGGCTCCCATAGCAAGGTCTAATCAAAGAGGTTGGGCACCTCAATGATCCTGCCCCTATTCCAGCCTTCTTGAGATTGTCACTCCACATCGCCTCACCTCCTACCTAGAGGTATGGATGCATGTGATCCCTCTGCCCACTTGGCTCGAAATTTCCCCCTACTGGAGGTCTTTGCATGAGTATATGTCTCTACTCGGTCTCCTCTCAGCTTCTCGATGTCCAGAAATTCTATTTATAGCAAATCTATTTTTAGCACTTCCATTTTTCATTCCTTGTTTCTATGTCCAACACTAGTACCCGAACTGCTATTTATAGCAATGCTATTTTTTAGCATTTCTTGTTGCCATTTTCAACACCTTTAATTTCAACTAGGCCAATTTTTGAACTGACATGTATGAGTTATTTACGAGAGAATATTCAGTTATCTGGAGTACACTAGTTTCATGCATGCATGCATTAACTGACTGAACTCACAATCAATTCCACAAACTGTTTGGAACTAATCTAACTGGACTTAACTCAGTTAATTGAGCTAACTAATTACAAATCATCCTTATCTCCTTAATTAAGGGATAACTTCCTCAATCAGAGGGATAACTATTGCATGACTTCACAAAGACTTCATGTTTGAATTTCTCCAACTAATTAACACAGGATGAATTAATTAATTATTTTTCAAACAGCTAGTGAGAATAAATTTGAATTTTAATACTCAATTTTAATTCAAGGAAAAATTAAAATTGGAATATCCTAAAATGATATCCTTAGCAATGCTATTTTTAGCATTTCTTGTAGCTATTTTCAATAATTTGAACTCAGTTAACTGATCTCTAGTCATTAGTTGAGTTAGTTGAAGGTCAGTTGAGTAGTAGAACTATTGTTAACTCAGTGATCTCACAATTAACTAGTCAGCGAGCTAAAAATATACACATTCATGCATGGAATTCTAATTTCCTGGTTGAGGTGGAGTAAAAGGAATGTTTGTATTTATATTTGTATATTGTTGAGTGTACAATTCTTTTGCACTGAGTAGGTGATCAATTCCCATTGGATTTGTGCAAGGAGATAGGGGATTATCCTATTTTTAGGGGCTAATTCCTTCAATATTACGAAAAGAAATAGGAGGTTGGATTAGGATTGAATTGTCTAAGTGTTGGCCAGAGTAGGGCAGGAAGCTAGAGAATAGGATTACAGTGCAGTTTGTGTTTCACATTTGAAGCAGGACATTGTAATTGTTTCTCTTTTCATATGAATTAATGCAAAGCAGCGGAGGGGTTTTTTCCCCTTGGGTTCCCCTAGAAATCACTTTTTACTTGTGGTTTGCTTGTTTCATGTCTATGAATGTTATTCTAAATTATGATTTTCATTCCACATATTATAAGAGTTTAATTTGTGTCTCCTTATTTCAATTCGATTTCTTGAGTAGTTACAATTTCTATCAAATTTCTATAAGAACCTGGACAATATCAACCCAATTTGAGTGTCATGAACCATTCATAGTCCTTGTTCAAAATGGAAGTGAAGGTCGATATCGAGTCATGTCAAGGTGAGATTGACTCTCTAAACTAAGTCACCAGTTGCAAAAATTAGAAGTTTATTTCAATTTTCATCATATAGAGGAACAACAAAATATTTCATTTGTGCAACTAGATTTAGAAGGCCATGCCTTGAACTAGTGGGAAAGCCACACAAATACCATGAGGATGGAGGGAAATCCTCCATTGACTAAGTGGGATGACTTTAAAACCCTAAAATATTCACAATTTTACGCTATCAGGTATGCAGAGGACGTATGGATCCAGTGACACTACTCTAAGTAGAAGCATGGGAAGAGTGTATAGGAGTACAACACAGAATTTAGAAATATGGCTGTAATGTTGGATATCTCCCTAAAGAACCCAATTGTACTCATAAAGTATTTGGGAGGTCAAAATATCCATCTACAGAAGTAAGCAATGTTGTTGAAGCCCAAATCTTTGTACAAGGATTGTGTACAGGCACAATACCTGTAGAACATAGGTATGAAGAAATGGAAATCAAGTGGGTCACAGTAGAAGGAGAACCAAGATGATTTTAAGGAGGGGAAGAAAAAGTGGAAAGGATGGGGGGGAATAAAAATATTGTAGCCACATCACACTAGTACAAAGATAACAACAACCATTGTAACATTGATTGTTATACATAGGAGAAGTGTTGGAAGTGGCATCCAGAGTTGAACCCAAAGAACAAAAAGAATGATAATAAGAAGAAGAATCTCCTAACAACTTATTCGAGCAACAAGGTTGAAATTATTTCAGACGTGGATGATAAGATCGTGTGTACATAAGTGCAGAATGAGGTCAATTTGAGTAGCCTTCGGTAACATGAAGAGAAATAGAAGACCAAATTCTTCCATATAAAGATATAGGTTAAAAGTACAAATATTGATGCTCTAGTAGACTTTAGAACATAGGAGAAACTCATTGTAACAAATATAGTCAAAAAATTGGGATTGGAATTTCGTGATCATCCAAGACCATATCCATTATAATGGGTAAATAAGGATGCAAAGATAATGGTAACAAATCAATGAAAAAATAGATTTACTAGTAGTGTTTATTTTATTAATGAAGTAGAACCAGATTTAGTTCCCCTTTATGTATGTGGAGTGGTGTTTGGAAATCACTATTGTACATGCAGGATGTAATCTTCAAGCAGAGAGACAACCAATACTAGCTAATAAAGGATGGAAAGTTTCTTACCATCAACACACAGAAAGGTAAGTAAAACATTTCGTTGGTAAGTGCCGACCAAGCCAAGAAACTAGTCAGTTCTAGCAAGAAGTGTATTTTACTATTTTTAAGAGAAATTAGTTTGTAGAAGAGTCAATAAGAGCATGTCCATCCTTGGAGGGGTCTACTAAGACATAAAAACAATAACTAGAAGAGTAACTTCTACATGCATACAATGATGTGTTCTTAGAGCCTAAAGGGATACCACCCAAGAGGGAAGTGGAGCATGAGATCCAAGTATTTCTAGACTCCACATTTACAAACATTGGATTGTATAGGTAGTCATTTATAGAAATAAGTGACGTGAAAAAATAGTTGTAGCAGCTATTGGAATAGGGTGTCATTCAACCAAGTATATCACCATGTGGGTCACTCATTATCATTATGCCAAATAGGGATGGGACTTGATGAATGTGTATGGATTACAGGGAATTGAACAAAATTACGCTTAGGAAAAGGTACCCCTTGCCTAGAATAGATGATTTGCTATATTAGTTGCAATAAATGAAATGCTTCACCGAGCTAGATGTAAATTTTGGATATCACTAGTTTCGAGTCGGAGAAGAAGATACCTGGAAGACCACCTTCAAAACTAGGCAAGGTTTGCCTAGGTTGTTAGTCATGCCATTTGGCCTATGTAATACACCAATTTCATTTATGAAGTTAATGAAAGATATATTGCCCCCTTTTATAGATTCAATTTTTATTGTCTATTTGGATGATATATTGGTCTATAGTGCTACTTAGGAAGAGCACATCTCACATTTGACACAGGTGCTAGAGACATTAAAGAAACACCGTCTACTAGAAAATATCAAGAAGTGTAAGTTTGCACAATAGTTTTTGGTGTATATGGGGTATGTGATAGGTGGAGGAGAGTTGAAGATAGATCCTACCAAGATGGCAGCCATCATGAAATGGTCAGTGCCTAAGGAAATTCATAGACTCATTTTCAACTATAGAAACATAATTCCATTCCATAACAACAAGTGGAAGGAGTTTACATTGGGGAAAGGGTCAATCGAGGGCCTGTGAGGAGATAAAGAAGAAGATTAGTCAAGTACCAATTTTCGCATTACTAAAATTGCAACATACCTTTGAAGTGGAGATAGATAAAAATGTATATGTTATGAGAGAAATCTTCATATAGGGAGGAATGCATGTATGCTACCATTCTAAAGTATTTCATGAGGCATTTCTTAACTAGCCTAGATACGACAAGGAGCTCTATGCCTTGGTGAAAGTTGTGAAGAAGTGGAAAAAATATATAATGGGAAAGGAGACAATAATGCACATAGATCAACAACCACTACAATACATGCAAGCCTAGAGTAAGCTACAACAGACCAAACATTACAATTGGATGAGGTTTCTACAATAGTTTCATTTAGTGATAAAATATAAGAAGGGCAACAAAAACAAGTTGGTCGATATACTTTCAAGGTAACCCACATAAACAATATCAACTTCGGGAAATATGATGCACAAGGATTCATTCACCCATGATGCATACAAAGAGGAATATTTAGAGGACGAGGACTTGAAAGATGCATTTTACTAGTTGCACAACCAAACTCATATGCACAAATGGTGACAACATAGTCGACTACTATCTCCAAGATAGGTTACTCTATAGGCTATATAAGTTAAGAATTCCTAAAGGTGAGTGACTGTGGATAATTGGAGAGGCTCACACCTCCAAGGATGTAAGGAAATTTAGTATAGGGAAGACATTAGCCAATTTGCATAGGTATGTATATTGGCCCAAGATGCAAGAACAGGTAGCTAGGTTCATACGAGGATCCATAATTTGTTGTACCAACAAGCCTAGTAATAGGAAACAAGTTCTATATCATCCCTTACATGTACCCACTCATTCTTGGGAAATCATTTCCATATACTTTGTGGGAGCTTTAACAACAACTAGGAAGGGAAATGACTAGCTATTTGTGGTATTTAATAGGTTTAACAAGATGTGTGTTCCAATGCCCTATAAAAATACCATCAATGAGAAAGAATTAGCGAACTTGTTCTTTGGATAGGTCTGGGTGAACTTTGGGATATTAAGGAACATTATTTTAGACAAGGATGCAATATTTCTCAGTGAAATTTATACTAGATTGTGGGAGAGGATGGACATGAATTCAAATAGGTCTACAACATCCCATCCATAGACAGATGGGCAGACATAAGTAGTTAACAGGACTTTGGTGTACCTTTTGAGGGGTTACAATCAAAAGCATCCAAAGATATGAGATGAAAATATGATGTATATACAACACTATTATAACATAGTAGTCCATGCTTCTTCTAGTAAGTCCCCATTTGAAACTTGTTTTGGATATTTTCCACCTTCACCTTTGGATATTTCATATGGGCAGCAAGGAGGAGTGGGGGAGGATCTTACAGGGGATGCCTTAAGGGAAAAAACGTTTGTTGAGAAGATCAAGAAGATCCATCTATAGGTACATGTAACACTACATAAGTCAGAGGAAAAATATAAGGCCATGCATGATCAGCACAAAATGGAAAAGCCCTTCAAGATTGGAAACAAAGTATGGTTATAGTTGAATAAGGAGAGGCTACAGTGTCCTAGTAAGAAAATAAAGGCTTTACAATATAGTCCCTTTGAGATACTAGAAATGGTGGGAGATAACGTCCATAGACTCATTCTACCCCAATATGTGCACATTTACTCAATTAGGAATGTAGTGAATATGAAACTCTATAACCCTTCCATGTTAGATCAAGAAGAGAAACAGGTCCTACCTTTAGTAGAGGATTTGGCACGAGATGCTTAGGCTTAATTTAAAAAACATACAATTTTGTAGAAGACGTATAGAACTACAAGACAAAGGAAACATGACCTTTGGTAAATTAGGTTGAAAGGAAAACTTCTAGTTAAAGTTAAATGGTATACCCGAGAGATGGTGGAGGATATCACTAGGCTTAAAGTTTGGATATCACTAGGTTCAAGTCAGAGGAGATGATAACAGGAAGACCACTTCAAAACTAGGTAAGGTTTGTATGAGTGGTTAGTCATGCCATTTGGCCTATGCATTGCAACAACTACGTTTATGAGGTTAATGAATGATATATTGTTCCTTTTTATAGATTCATTTGTTATTGTCCATTTGGATGATATACTGGTATACAATGCTACCTTGGTGGTGAGCTCTAGTATTGCAGCAATAATGTTGCAACTCCTAGGGCTCTCTTCTTTACTTTTATCAACCCGGTAGTTCGTAACAAATTGGAAGTGACGGTGCTGTATGCACAAGTACTAGCTCTTACTGCAGGCTGTCACTTGATCAGCTGGCACAAGTTTGCTAGGAGCTTAAGCCAACTTCTATGAGTTCTCAGAAGAAGATCTTACTATGATGGCAGAAGACTAATTCTATAGGAGCTATTCTAATTGCAGAAAGAGAATGAAAACTGAAATGGAACTCAAACCCTAGCAAACCCTAATAAACCCTAGTCGTGCAAGAAAAGAGATGGAAAGTACTGAAATGGGTGCCATTGATTACTGAAAAGGTAAATTATATTTATTCAAGCTACTTCTAAAGAGAAATGGAAAGAAATAATCTTTTTGCAATTTTGATTATTTTTATGCGGATTTATTATGCTTGTAATTTGACTAATTGTGATTGTGCAGAGGTTTGGTGGCAAAGGAGGATGGAGTTCGCTTTTGCAGATGATGAGGAAGGTGTGGGGAGGTCATAAGCAGTCCCTAGTACCCTTTTGGAGACTTCCATTGCGATCACACTTCGAAAATCGCTCGCATGGACTTCTACAGGAGGCTGTAGGGGATCTACAGGAAGTTCTAGAGGAGGAGGCCGAAAGTGATTTTTGGAGGTTTGAAGGTGGAAAAATGGTGGGAAAAAGGAAATGAAGGCTGGATGAAGGTGTTGGAGGGTCTAGGACTCTGTTAATGAAGATCAGGAATGAAGGGGAGGGTTGGACTTGCTCAAATGGGAAGAAAGCAACTTTGCACAAAAACACAGAAATTATGATGGTTTGGCAAAATGTGGTGAATGAGTGAAGGAATCTGTGAAATATGAGCTGGTACAGGTTGTGCTATGGAGGGATGACAAGTTGGAATGTTTTTCAATTGAGCTGCACACCTACTTCTTAAAACTGACCCAAACAAGAACCGAAAAATAGAGTTTGTCTAATTTGACCTAAAATCTGACCTAAAAACAAAAAAGTGTTGGATAGAACTTTATGAATAGGAAAATATGTGGGAAAGCCATGGTAAATGAACAAGAAATGTTCTAATCATGTGAATCCAAGCAAATATCAGCTTCTCCAACTCAAAACATCACACTAGCAATTGCATGAAAGGAAAAAAGCAGTGTTTTTGGTGGCAGCAGTAATGCCTTGTCCTCAATTCATGGTCCCAAGGAGGGAGAAAGGGGATCAAAGCCTTCTGGTAGCCTTTTTAGATCTTTCTCTGTTACTATAGCAAACTACTTAACCAACTTGAATCAAGAACAACTAATTTAATCATCAAAAGCAACCTATTTTACCAAAGCAAGATTAATCCTAAACAACATAAATCAGCGTATGAATACAAGAAAAAAACATATAAATATAAAAAGGAGGTGTTACGAAACTTGGGTTGGGCCCTAACCCAAGAGCTTCAGCCCTCTAGAAAGGATCAGTGCTGGTTTAAAGTTGGATTCATCTTCATTGATCAAAAAATAATAGTTACATCACAAAACTGTCTGCAAAAGGAGCTCGAAAATGAGCTGAGTACAAGGTTGTACAAAAGTGCGAAAATAGACTATGAAATGGCTAACATACTAAGGCCTGAAGCCTTCTTATTTATACAAGTGAGGACCCCCAATAGTCCCCCTAAAATTAAGGAACTCGGCTGCCTAAAACTGGAGATAACAGCAACCCCACTTGAGTTGCTCGGTTGCCCCTTGGAATCATCGATGTGGTGGCCTTTGAACTCTGAGCTACTGGTGGAGAACTCGAGGAAGGGGTCATTAATGCAGGAGATACCCCTCCCATCCTCAGCCCTATTTTCTCGAGTTTGACTGCTAATCTGCTCATAAATGCCTGGTCCTTGTCCAAAAATTGTCCAAAAATCTGCAATAAACACTCATTAGACTATGTGGCAAAGTGACTATCCCCATTCACTCAATTGACATAAATATATTCAAAAACATGCACAAAAATATGGAGAATGGTGGATTAAATGGAAATAATAGGCAAAATGAGCCCATATAGTTACCCATTTATGGGGTTTATCATCACCCCCCTGCTGAATGGGTTGCTCATCCTCTGAGCAACTAATCTAGTTCTTCATCCTTGATAGCTTTAACAGCTTCCCTAACATCCCAAACCTTTGAGGTGATGTCCTCTTCCCTGTCATGAAAACCTACTTTTCTGTCCACTTCCTCCCATTGCTTATGTTCTTCTTCTTCCTTAACCCCTTCCAATAATCTTAAGAGTAGTGGAGGACTGAACTTAAGGCCAATCCAATTGGATTTCAAGTTTTGCATTGATTGTTTGTATAGGGGCACTCTCACCAAAGCCTCCCTCATTTTGGTTGGGGAGTGATACCCCCTGATCTTTAAGCTATATGACAATGTATTCCACCTTCTCATGCAAGCATGAAGGAAATCATCACCAAATAATCTTTCCATATCTTCAAAATGAGCGATTGCTTGTGCTTGCCTTTCAACATAATCAGGGAGAACTTGAGGATTGCTTGCAAGGTATTGATGATCATATATGAGAGCTGAGGGGTCTTCCGGTTCGTCCCTTATTAGCGAGGGCTCACTTAGCTCTTTTGCCATGATCTGTTGAATTTCCACTACTCTTTTCTCCTCATGGCTCATCCAAGAATCCATAGCCATGAGCTGTAGGTCTCCCAGTGCAATGTTCAGATCCCAAAAATTCATATGAGGGAGTGCCATATTCTACAAGTAAAATTATGCTAATTTGGCTTTATCCTTAGCTAAACGAGTAGCACATAGAAGCATAAACTTACCATAGTTTTGGAATGGGATTGTGCCCCTTTGAGCCAATGTTTTAATCTGGAACTGGAGCCATTGGTATTTGAGATATAGTGCATAGGATCTAGCTAGTTTCCTGCACTGCAAGGCCTCCATTGCCAGGCTAGCCATGTAGGCCATCTGGGCTTTGCTTTCCTACAACTATTTCTTCAACATCAGCACTTCAACTGTTGCCTGAGATTCTCTTTTTTGCTGCTGCTTTATCATTATTTCAACATCAGGCTGTGGCTCTTCCTCTTGTTGTTGTTTCTCTACTGCTTCCTTATCTACTTGGGGACCTTCCTATAGTTGTTGTTCTTCAAAAATTTGTGTTTTGTCCCCCCCTTGAGTTTCCTGTTGCTATAACTACTTTTTTAGCAGTGCATTTTCCTCCTGTAGATGGGCTCTTCTAATGCTCTCGGTGTGTCTCACCATGCCCAACTCCCTTCTTAATTCTTTCAATTGTTCTTCCATGTGTCCCATATCTACAACTCCTTTGGATTTATCAATTTTCATCCAGGTGTGGGTTCTAACCAATTCTTGTTCTAATTCAAAGAAAAGGGGCACAACAAATTTTTGTGGGATGATCTTCCCACCTTCCAGCAGATTGTAATATGAGCCTAAATTAGGCTGAGGGCTTGGTTCTGGTATCTCTTTGGCCTTGCCTTCCTCTTGTGACTGTTCTGCTGCCTTTTTTTCTAATTTTTCAGTCTCCTTTAGCTTGGCCAGTGTTTCCTGTAGAGAGGTTTGAGCTTCCTGTAGAACTGCTTTGGAGTCCATTAGTCTGATTCTTTCCTTCTAGGTGGAAGTTTTGGGACTCCCTCTCTCATAGGTGATAGAGATGTTGGAGGGGGATTCCTCCTCTTTCTCAATAGGTGCATCCTCAATTATTATAGGTTCTTTTGATGGTGGTTGGGGCTTGCCCACCTTAATCCTAGTGATCCTTCTGGCTTTGAAATACATGGATGTTTCTATTTTTCTTTTTCCTTTTGTTTTTCTAGAGTCCTCAATGCAGTCAGCATAGTTGTTGCTTCTTTTGCCAATGTTTCAGGGGATGTTTCTTTCTGTTGTTCTTCCCTTCATCTTCTACATTATTTTCTGTGTCTGCTATTTTTTCTTGTGTCTCTACTATCTCTGGTAATGTCTTCTCTTTTCCTTGTTGGGTCCCTGCCTCTCCCATGGTAGTCTTTTTATGAGCTTTCTTGGTCTTTTTCTTCTCAATTTTTGTTATTTTCCTCTTCTCTGTCTTTGAGGTTGTTTTCTTTTCTTCCTTAGGTATTACAATGGGTTTGTCAAGTTTCTCCTCTTCTTTTTTCTCCTCCTCTCTGCCAAATGGCTGATGTCCTCAGTCAAAGTTTTGATGTCATCTTTTCTGGACATATTCCTGAAAATTTCCCAAGCTATGGGGATGGTGTATGTGTGTAGGGCATCTTCCACCAATAATTTAATGAGACCATGGTGGGTCAGCTAGTCTGGGACCCCTACATTCAGCTTGGTGCCACATTCTATCAAAGACTAGAGGAGGAAATATGGGAGACTGAGTTTCCTAACTAGAGGTAGGTCCATCCCACACCTCAATTCATGTAATAAACTAAAGTGATAACCATAAATTATACTGAACCTTCCTTCACAAGTGATATATTTCATTATTTGGTAGTTGACTTCACTCCATGGAGGAGGTAAGCTTGTCCTTTTGACCCCATTTTTATGCTCTACAGGATGCTCTCCAAGTTGAAAAAATGTATTCTTGGCAACCTGTCCCAATGTTATTTCTTCCTTGCTCCAAGGGAGCCCAAGGAAGACCTATGATTCAACTAATAAAATCAGATGTAAGTTCTAGGGTCAGACCCCTAAAACTAACTGTAACATGTGTTTTCGAATGGGGTCTTAAGGACATAAAAAATTCTTCAGTCACCTCATCATCATATCCATGAATTCTTTCAAAACAAATCATCTAATTTGCCCTGGTGAAGAGGGCCACCACCTCAGGGTGCTCATGCAATTGATTGGAGTTCAAAGGCTCCTTTCTCATAAAACCTCCTCGCATGGTGTTTAGTGGTTTCTGAAGTTCTTAGGTGAGAAGAAAAAATAACAATTTCCAAAATCAGAAACAAAGGGATAGCTGAGTTTTGTTTTTTCTGAACTGTAGGAGAATTTCTCGTGTGCTCCTTCTTCACAACACCAATTTTCTATTCCCCCTTTCTTCAAACTGTTCTCAACCTAAATTTGCTTCTTGGTTCTTGGAAGAAATTAATACGTTGACAAAATAGGGACTATATAAAAAAAGTGGTTTTTTAACAGAGTAAACAGGCTTGCAATGTTCATTTCCTCCCCAGGTTTGATTTCTATGACTGCATCCCCTTTTTTTTACAGTAGAATGTGAGGAAGAGAAAGGAAAATTTTGAACACAGAGAAGGGAATGGAGAGACTATGTAGAACTTCAGAAAAGACACAACAAACTTTTGAATTTCTCTTTCTTCGTTTCTCTTCACCCACTGCTCTAGTTTTAAGCTACCACCTTATCTAAACATATCGTATGCAGAGCAGGTTTTCGAGCCTACCTCATTCCTAGCTCGAATTTGACAAGAATTCCGACTTTTTTGGCTACAGAGCTGCTTTCTGTTTTCCCTATAGAAATATTGTTGTAGAAGGTGTTCCTGCTCCTGTAGAATGCAGTAGTGCTCCTGTAGAACTTGATAGGTGGGAGGGTTTTGAAAAACTGGAAAAAAACTACTGGTTCACTACTCTGAAGGTGGTAGACAAGCACTACAGTTGAGAGATTCGTAACATGAAAATGAACCAAAGGGTGGTGGAGGCTTAGACTGCACTGTACTTAACTGTTGGCGTAATCCACGGTGAGGAGATGAGGTGGCCGGATGGGTACGTTATCCCCATCCGAACCGTTGGTCCTACGCTAGTGTAATTATGGTTCTTCATGTCGCATGACTTCCATCACCTGCCTTACTCCCGTTATACGCCGCCACCACTACCTGTTTTGAATGTTTTCTTCCCGAGTTGACATGCCACACATTTTGACTGTGTATTTGATCGGTAGTTTGAATTGGATGTGGCTCAACTGAATTCCACAAGGGTGTGTGAACTGAACGAGGGTGGCCAGTTAGCTGGCCACTAAGTCTGCTTTAATCATGACCATTCCCATAGTTCATGTAGTTTTGAAATAGTATTCATGCAATCGAGGAATAGGTTTAGCCACTTACTTGCTTAGTCGTTGTTGTGCTATGCATACTTCGGATTCTGGCACCTCATTTCCTCATTGTCGTTGTTGCTGGTGCTCTACATGCTCAGCCTTCGTCTTATACTGATGATTCCTTGATCAAGATCTGCTCCTTACGTGCTTCATACATCTTGCTACATTGATCCTATCTCTGGAGTTTGTTTTTCAAAGGGATCAGCTGCTACAGGAATCCTACAGGATTTCCTGTAGCTGCTGCTCCTTCTAAAATTTAGGCTGATGCTTGAGTAGGCTCAAAAAGACAGCTGACAAAGGTTTTGAATGGAAGACATAGCAGCTAGAAGGTATCAGGTAAGAATAAGCAAGAAGAACACTACTACTTTATTTGTCATCTTCTTTTGTGTTTTCAAAGTGGAAAAAACAAAATTCTGTATTTTATCTATGCAGGGAAAGGAAAAACGAGTAGAAATGCGGGTGTGCAGAGATGACATGGAGAGTTAGGCAGATGGATGGTGGTAGGGAGGTTCGCATACATTCTAGACGAATTTCCAACCCTCGGGTTCTGTTCTGAAATGGATTTTGGCCTTTCTGTAATTTCTACAGGATCCTCTTGTAGAATACACAAAGTTTTCTATAGGATGCGAAATCTTCAGAACAAATGAGATTGAGGCCTGGAAAAGGATGACAATGATGGAGGGATGGACTATGAAGGGTGCATGCAGCCTGGTCCTATCTTTCTCTCTTGTGTGACCCTCCTACAACCTGCAATTCATCCAAAATAAGTTAGGTTTTTTCCTTTTTTCTTTGTTTTTTTTTTTTTTTTTTTTGGGAGACGTTAGGCACTCCAGGAAAGTTTCACCTCACTGCCTGCCCGGGTGCATCCAGAGTTTTCGCCAGGATTTTTATTCTTCTTTCTGTTTTTTCTCTGTTCCTATTTTTTTTTTTTTTTGTTCAGGGTGTGGGTGGAGTGGATACTGGAACCTGTTCCACTACCAACACTGTTTTTCCCAAATTCTCAATGAACTCCTGCTTGGACAGGGGCTTCCTATAGATCTTCAATCTATGCTCATTAATGAGCATAGGATGGATTCTTCATCTATGCTCTAGATAAGGACTGAACCATTTTCATTATATTTTTCTCCTGTATAGGGTCCTAGCCATCTTGTCCTCAGTTTGCCCTTGAAATCCTTATATCTTGAATCATACAGCAGCGCCTAATCTCCTTGCTGAAATTGTTTTTCTTTGAGGTGTCTGTTATGCCATGTTTTTCTCTGAAGTTGGACTACCTCTAAGTGGAGTAGGGCCTACATTATCTATTCATCCAATCCATTTAGCTGAAGCAATCTTTCCTTTTGTGCATGGCTGAGATCTAGGTCCAGCTGAGCTACCATCCTTAATGTGTTATATTCAAATTCTATTGACAATAGAGCCTTCTTCCCATAGACCAGCTCATATGGTGTAAACCTTGTGGTGGTTTTCCAGGTGGTGTTATAGGCCTAGGTGGCCTCAACCAATAGATCTACCCAATCTCTTCTGTTGCTGCTCACTACCTTAGTCAAAATCCCTTCCAAAGCTCTGTTGGTGACTTCCACCTATCCATTTGCTTGTGGCTGATAAGGGATGGAAGTTTTGTGCTTAATCTTGTGGTGTGTGAGCAGGTCTTCAACCAAATTGTAGGTAAACTGACTCCCTTGATCTGTAACTAACTCTCTTGGGTAGCCAAAATTGTAGAAGACATCTTCCCTTAAAAACTCAGCTACTTTTTCTTCTGTTGCTACTTTGATCGCCTTTGTTTCTGCCGATTTTGTCAAATAATCAATACACACAACGATGTAAGATTTCTGTTTTGAAGGAGGGTTGATAGGACCATGAAGTCCATGCCCCACTTCTCAAATGGCTCGAAAGTCACTTGAGGTTGCAGGGGCATCTCATCCCTTGGAGTCGGTTTCCCCATCCTTTGACATCGGTCACATTAGCTGATGTATCTCCTGACATCTTGATGAAGAGTGGGACAATAGTAACCTGCCTGTAAAATTTTGAAAGCAGTCCTCTTTGTTGCAAACTGGCCCCCACAAGGTCCATCATGGTAGGTTAAGAGGATGTCAAAGACTTCCTCTTCCCTGACACATTGCCTCAAAATCTGATATGGGCCAAGTTTGAAAAGATTGCCCCCAATCCAAGTGAATGGGGCACTTTTCCTCACGATCTTGCTCTTCTCTTTTGAGGACAGGTGTGGTGGAAACTATGTTGAAACTAAGTAATTTGTTATATCATCAAACCATAGAGAGAGAACTGAAATAGAAAATAAGTGTTCATCTGAAATTTGATCATCCACCATTACTTCTTCACCTGCAAGCAGATCTAGTCTAGACAGAAAATCAGCAACAACATTTTCCTTACCTGGCTTATCAATAATAGTCAAATCAAATTGTTGCAATAAAAGTAGCCATCTAATGATACGAGCGTTTACATCTTGTTTATTCATAAAATACCTAATTGCAGCATGATCAGTGTGTACGAATGTTTGATAGCCAGTGATGTAGTGTCTGAACTTGTTTAGGGAATGGATTACAGCTAGGAGCTCCTTTTTAGTTACAGTGTAGTTTAATTCTGCCTTAGATGGGTTTTTACTGGCAAAATATATGGCATAAGGCAGCTTCTCTTCAACTTACCCTGAGGCTGCTCCTATCGCTTTGTTCGATGCATCTATGTGTATGTGGAAAGGTAGGGCCCAATTTGGACCTCTCAAGATTGGGGCAATTACCAGCTTACCTTTCAAGGCATCTAGAGCCTCTTGACAGTTGTCAGTCCACATAAACTCAACATCTTTCCCCAAAAGACCAAACAATGGAGAGGCTAGTTTACTAAAATCCTTAATGAATCTTCTATAATACCCTGCTAAGCCTAGAAAAATCCGAACATATCTTACCTTTTGAGGGGGTGGGACCCTTTGGATGATAGCAATCTTGTTGGGATCCACCTGTAATCCTTGCTAAGAAATTGTATGACCTAGCACGGTCCCTTCAGTCATCAGGAATTCGCATTTTTCAAGACTGAGAGATAGGTTCATTTCAATACACTTGGCTAAAACTTTTCCCAAGTTAGTCAAAGCTTCCCAGAAGTTAGAACCATAAGGGGTAAAGTCATCCATATAGATCTCCACTGAATCATGAACCAGTTCAACAAATATGCTCAGTACTACTCTCTGGAAAGTGGCGAGAGCATTGCAAAACCCAAAAGAAAGGACCCGGTATGCAAAAGTACCCCATGGACAAGTGAAAGTGGTCTTATCCTGGTCTTCTGGGCTGATTTGGATCTGGTTGTACCCGCTAAACCCATCTAAGAAGGAGAAGAACTTCTTCCCTGCCAGGCCGTCTAACACTTGATCTATGAAAGGCAAAGGGAAATGGTCCTTCTTGGTGGCCTTGTTTAGTTTCCGATAATCTACACAGATTCTCCACTTCCCGTTTTTCTTTGGCACTAGCACCAAAGGAGAAACCCATTCGCTATCAAAGATGGGGTAGATGAATCCTACATCCAGCAACTTTTGCAGTTCTTCTTTCACAATGTCCTTAAGGGTTAGATTCGTCCTCCTTTGAGGCTGCCTAACTGGTTTACAATCTTCATTAATGTAAATGTGATGAGTACAGACGGAAGGGCGGACTCCCTTCATCTCCTTATAACTCCAAGCAAAAGCATCCAAGTGATTCTTCAATAAGCTACACAGTTCTTTCTCCTGAGAGGTGGACAAGGATGAGTTGTTCTTCAAAGTTTTTTCTAGGAAAAATTCCACATTCTTGACTCGGTGGGAGGTTGAATCAGCCACACAGAGATCAACTAGAGGATTAGCTTGGGTTTCTTCCACCAGTTCCTCTAAGGGCAAAACACTGGGGGGTGGATTCTGGATCAAGTTCTCAATAAGATCATCCTCGGTTTATGGACCCCCCATGGTAGTTTCTACTCTACATAATGGTGCGGAATAGACTTCATCCTCATCTTCCTCCTCCAACCACAGGGGTAAATCATGTTCCAACAGAGATTGGGTAGGAGGATAAAGGACTAGCTGCTTGGACGTATGCCCATTCTTGATTGTCATGTTCCCAGCTCGACAACTGATGTAGGCATCTACAGTAGCCAACCAAGGTCTTCCCAGGATGAGAGGATACCCAGTGAAGTTTGCCTTTGGTTGGAGAACCAGCAAATCAGCAAGGCACTCCCAGGAATCAACAGAGAACATGACATCTTCCACAATCCCCTCAGGGGTCACGGTGGAGCGGTCTGCTAACTGTAGTACTGTTGAGGTCTTTCTTAGGGAACCTTGAAGGTTGAGTTTGAGCACAGTGTCCCTGGTCATCACATTAATGGCAGCCCCTAGATCAATCAAGGTATGGGGGATTATGGTGCCATTGATGTGGACATCAGCTACAGGACTCCCAGGGTCTAGATATTTCAGACAAATTACCTACCCCAACATCAAATCGGACAGTTGTCCTATGACATTGATAGTTGGGGCATCTCTCTTTCGCCTGCCTGCGTGTTTGAAGCACTTCTTCTTGATCATCTTGTTGTATATAGGCACATCCTTTATGGCTTGGAGAAGGGGTATTTTACACATAACTGTTTCAGTTCTCCCAGAAGTTTAGTTTCTTTTGGGGTCGGTTGGGTGGTTCCAGTTAGTCTCTCAGGAAAGGGTGGAATGACTTTGGGTTCACTTTCCTGTTTTTCTTCCTCATCCTCCTTAGGAGGAGGTTGGCTATCTGGGAGAACGTTCCCAGATCATAGGTTAATCTCGTAAATCTCCACAACATAGGTTGGACATGATGTTTCCCCACTATACACCTGTTGGGCCTGTCTATTGTTGGGGTTCGGGTTCGGTTGAGCAGGTATCTGGGGTTGTCTTGGAGGAGCAGGAGGTAATGGTTGTAGTTGAGTAGGTGGTGGAGGAAAAAGAGCAGGGGGAGAGTTATACTGGGGCCTCCACCCGTGATGAGGTGCACTCCACTGAGGCTGCGGCTGAGCATAAGGATGAAATGAATGAGCAACTGGAGGGGCTTGGTATTGAGGACGATATGACCAAGGAGGGGGTGTGGACCAGGAAGGATGAGTAGGGGGACCCCAAGAAGGCATGCAAGTGGCTTGATTAGGGTTGTAATAGCTCTGGGAGGTCCCTTGCATTCCCTTCTCGTAAGGTCTGGGCCCATGTGGCCTCCTTTGGTTCATGAAATAGAGTGGTTCAGTGGTTCCCTCAGCCCCTTGATATGCAACTTTGATTCCGGGCAAGGAAGGGAACTGATTCGTAGGATGGTCTTGTTCACAGACTACACATACTTCTACATAGTACAGTGGGCATTCGTTCCTAGGGTGCCTTCTCGTGCACCTGGGACAGAAGATGGCCAAAGCTCTCTCGGCCTCCTCTTGTTTTCTTTTGATATGCAAGGTATCCATGTGCATGGCAAGAGTTTGCCTCACCTCGCTCTTGAAAACTTCAAGTTCATTTCTAAGGGATGAGTTGGATGAGAATGTACTGGCTAGTGGTTGACTTCCCCTACCTCTCTTTCTAGCTGACCTAAAATGGTTTCTAAACACAACCTTTATGTCATCATAAGGTAGTTTATAGATGTCTCCCCCAGCCAACAAATGGAGGGTATCTAGAAGGCCTTAAGGGACTCCTCTAACCAGAACCAACTTCAGAGATTCAGGATCAAGTGTGCACCTGGCCCTCTTATAACTAAGTTTAAACCTATCTTCACAGTCTTCTAAAGATTCATCACTACCCATGGTCATACGGAAGATTTATTCCTTGGTTTCCTTTGACCTGCAATAGTCTCAGTATTTTTTGTTAAAATCTTGCTGCATCTGAGCCTAAGTTGTGATACTGTCTCCAGGTAATCCCATGAACCAGTGCAAGGCTGCATCCTTGAGGGTAGAAGGAAACAACTTCAACTTTTGCTCATCTTCTACATAGTCATAGGTTCGACAGAGAACAGTAAATTCAAACAGGAAAGTATCAGGATCTTTGATAGTCAGTCCATGGAAGTGAGGTAGGGCTGAAGGACTTATGTTTTTCATTTTTGTGTCCCCATTAGTCTCCCGGATAGGAAAGGTACCTTCTATTCTTTCCCCATTCCCTCTAACGTTTCTGTTTTTAGCCATGGTCTCAAGAGGAATGTTTTCTCGCTCTTCTTTTGTTATAGGATCTTCGTATATCTTTGGAGGTTCACCTATATGATCTTTTGGATCACTGCCACCAAAGAACAGAGAAGGGTGACTCAGTGATGTGTTGGGGGTGTTGGGTAGGAATTTTCCTTAATTGTCTGTTCCTACGAGGCATGAAAGGAAATCTCTTTTTTGAATTTTTGGGTTTCTTTTTCTACTTGTACCTACAAAAACTGAAATGGATTGAACAACAAATTGTAGCTAACTAAAATAAACCTTACTGAAATGAAAATTGTAGAATTGAAATGAAAGCATGAGATGTCTAATCTACTTTTGCTAAAATGAAATTGCAAAATTGAAATGAAAGCAGGAAATGTCTAATCTACGCTTGCTGAAATAAAATTGCAGAATTGAAATGAAAGCAAGAAATGTCTAATCTACTTTTGCTAAGATGAAATTGCAGAATTGAAATGAAACAACTACTCTACTCTTGCTGAAATAAACTACTTAGCAGAATGTTGCAGTAGAAAATAGAATAAAAGCAGTAATCACAAATACTCTGACGCTTCCCTGCAACGGCGCCAAAAAGAGTGGTGAGCTCCAGTATTGCAGCAATAATTCTGCAACTCCTAGGGCTCCCTTCTTTACTTTTATCAACCCGGTAGTTCGTAACAAACTTGGAAGTGACGGTGCTGTATGCACAAGTACTAGCTCTTACTGTTGGCTGTCATTTGATCAGCTGACACAAGTTCGCTAGGAGCTTAAGACAACTTCTATGAGTTCTCAAAAGAAGCTTTTACTGTGATCGCAAAATACTAATTCTGCATGGGTTATTCCAATTGCAGAAAGAGAATGAAAACTGAAATGGAACTAAAACCCTAGCAAACCCTAACAAACCCTAGTCATGCAAGAAAAGAGAGGAAAGTACTGAAATGGGTGCCATTGATTACTAAAAAGGTAAATTTTATTTATTCAAGCTACTTCTGAAGATAAATGGAAAGAAATCATCTTTTTTCAATTTTGAGTATTTTTATGCGGATTTATTATGCTTGTAATATGACTAATTGTCACTGTGCAGAGGTTTGGTGGCAAAAGAAGATGAAGTTGGCTTTTGCAGATGATGAGGAAGGTGTGTGGAGGTCCTAAGAAGTTCCTAGTACCCTTTTGGAGACTTCCATTGCAATCAGACTTCGAAAAATCGCTCGCATGGACTTCTACAGGAGGCTGCAAGGGATCTACAGGAAGTTCTATAGGAAGTTCTACAGGAGGAGGCCGAAAGTGATTTTTGGAGGTTTGAAGGTGGAAAAATGGTGGGAAAAAGGAGATGAAGGCTAGATGAAGGTGTTGGAGGGTCTAGGACTCTGTTAATGAAGATCAGGAATGAAGGAGAAGGTTGGACTTGCTCAAAGAGGAATAAAGCAACTTTGCACAAAAATGCATAAATTAGGACAGTTTGGCGAAATGTGGTGAATGAATGAAGGAATCTGCGAAAGATGAGTTGGTATAGGTTGTGCTATGGAGGGATGACAAGATGGAATGTTTTTCAAGTGATTTTCACACCTACTTCTTAAAACTGACCCAAGCAAGAACCGAAAAACAGAGTTTGTCTAATTTGACCTAAAATCTGACCTAAAAACAGAAAAATGTTGGACAAAAATTTATGAAGAGGAAACTATGTGGAAAATCCATGGTAAATGAACAAGAAATGGTCTAAGCATGTGAATCCAAGCAAATATTAGCTTCTCCAACTCAAAACATCACACTAGCAATTGCATGAAAGGAAAAAAACAGTGTTTTAGTAATGCCTTGTCCTAAATTCATGGTCCCAAGGAGGGAGAAAGGGGATCAAAGCCTACTGGTAGCCTTTTTAGATCTTTCTCTATTACTATGGAAAATTACTTAACCAACTTGAATCAAGAACAACTAATTTAATCATCAAAAGCAACCTATTTTACCAAAGCAAGATTAATCCTAAACAACAAAAATTAGCTTATGAATGCAAGAGAAAAACATATAAATATACAAAGGAGGTGTTGGGCAGCTTGGGTTGGTCCCTAACCCAAGAGCTTCAGCCCTCTAGAAAGGATCAGTGCTGGTTCAAAGCTCAATTCATCTTCATTGATCAAAAAATAATAGTTACATCACAAAACTATTTGCAAAAGGAGCTCGAA
Organism: Pinus taeda; assembly: GCA_000404065.3. Lineage (NCBI taxonomy): Eukaryota > Viridiplantae > Streptophyta > Pinopsida > Pinales > Pinaceae > Pinus > Pinus taeda. The sequence continues at coordinate 69,492 of APFE030366499.1, forward strand.
AATGAGCTGAGTACAAGACTGCACAAAAGTGCAAAAATAGACTATGAAATAGCTAACCTACTGGGGCCTGAAGCCTTCTTATTTATACAAGTGAGGACCCCCAACAGTCCCCCTAAACTTAAGGAACTTGGCTGCCTAAAACTGGAGATAACAGCAGCCCCACTTGAGTTGCTCAGCTGCCCCTTGGAATCATCGATGTGGTGGCCTTTGAACTCCGAGCTGCTGGTGGAGAACTCAAGGAAGGGGTCATTAATGTAGGAGACACCCCTCCTATAAGTCCTCAGCCCTGTTTCCTCAAGTTTGGCTGCTAATCTGCTCATAAATGCCCGGTCCTTATCCAAAAATTGTCCAAAAATCCGCAATAAACACTCATTAGACTATGTGGCAAAGTGACTATCCCCATTCACTCAATTGACATAAATATATTCGAAAACATGCACAAAACTATGGAGAATGGTGGATTAAATGGAAATAATAGGCAAAATGAGCCCATATAGTTACCCTTTTCTGGGGCTCATCACTTAGAAGAGGACATCTCACATTTGATGCAAGCGTTGGAGACATTAAAGAAGCACCAAAGACTAACAAATATCAAGAAGTGTGAGCTTGTACAATAGTCTTTGATGTATATGGGGTATGTGATAGGTGGAGGAGAGTTGAAGACATTAGAGAAATTTTGAGGTCTAAAATGGGCCTCCCAAGGAATATTATAAAATAATAATGGAAATAATAAAATATGATCAGATTACTCATCAAATTTTAGAGGGAAAAAAGAAAACACTACATTTTCAACTCATATTTTCAACTTATCTCCCTATAGTTTTGCTCAAATTTCGAGTAGGAGTACTCATTGGATGCAAAATTTAATTCCTCGTCCAAAAAGTACACAAGTTACATACTTTCGATGGATCTTGTTACACAAAAAATGAGAAATACATGAAAAAATGTTATCGCAATCATGTTTTTCATGTACTTCTCTTTTTTCTTCTTTTTTTGTCGCGGGGTCCATCGAAAGTATACAACATGGGTACTCCCCGGATGAGGAATTGAATTATGCGTCCAATGAGTGCTCCTACTTGAAATTTGATTAAAATCGTAGGGAGATAAGTTGAAAATACGAGTTGAAAAAGTAGTTTTTATTTTTTTATTTTTTAATATTTTTACTTTTTTACTCCAAAAATGGTGAATCATCCCCCATGGGTGACATCATCATATTTAATCCTATTGGTTCTTATAAAGTTGATTTTGGCTGTACATTTTTGTTTTGAGGCCCATTTTTTACCTCAAAATTTCTCTAATGTAGATCCTTCCAAGTTCGAGGCCATCATGAAATGATCAATGCCTAATAATTTTTCTCAGCTCAAGAGTTGTTTTAGGGCAACATAGTACCTGAGGAAATTCATAGCCTCATTTTCAACAATAGTAGCACTGCTCCACACAATAAAAACAAGTAGCAAGTGTTTCCAGTGGGGAAAGGGTCAACAAATTTCCTTTGAGGAGCTAAATAAGAAGATCATTCAAGCACTAGTTCTAGCATTACCAAACTTGCGACAACCCTTTTAAGTGGAGATAAATGCAAAGGTTATTTTATGGGGGTGGTCTTGATGTAGGGAGGAAGGTTTGTACGCTACCATTCTGAAGTATTTCATGGCCAAATTATTAAATACCCTACCAACAACAAGGATCTTTATGTCATTATGAAAATTGTGAAGAAGTGAAAACACTATCTAATGGGAAAGGAGATAGTAGTCCACACATATCACCAACCACTGCAGTACTTGCAGGACCAGAGTAAGCTACAACAGATCACGCATTACAAGTGGATGGGGTTTTTATGATAGTTTCATTTAGTGATCAAGTATAATAAGGGAAGAACAAAATAAGGGAAGCACAAACAAGTTGGCTAACATGTTTTCAAGGCCACCCACATCAAACATCACAACTTTGGTAACTCTGGTGCACTTGGATCTTGTTGTCACTATGAAAAACACCCTCCAAAATTTGGGCTACACCTGAATTTTGGTTCCTAATATGGATTTTGTGATTGTTCATTCCATATTCACTTTATGGTCGATCGATGTTTTGTTATGTATTACAGTCTTTTTCTCAGTTTGTAAGTGTCAAAGTCTCCTGCTGACACATGCTCATTCCACAGTAAGTTCATGAGTGCACTATTTTATGAAAGCTTGAATAAGCATAGCATAAGTCCATTAAGACAATTCCTATGCCATGTTCAACCTTTGTCGACAATTAGTGCACACTTTCATCGATAGTCTCTCACTTTTGGTTGTGATTGTTCTTCTATTTTCGGTGATTTTTTCCAATTGTCGCTTTTTTGCACCTTCGCTTTCACAAGTGTCACTTTCATGTTTACATCTGTCACTTTTTCTTGTTTTCACTGTAATAAATATTGTTTCATGCTATCTTCATTCTAGCACGTGTCACTTTCAAAGTCATTTGCATTTTTCAAGTGTCATTTGTACTTCCTCTTACTGCCACAAATGTCATCTTTTGGCATGGAAAGTGTCGTGCATCGCAAAAATGTAGTTTTGGTTTGCTTCAAGGAGTAATATTATTTCTAATGATTCATTATTATCATCTAGACATATATTGCACTCATTCCCAAAGTTTCAAGCACTACCACACAAGTATCGTCATTGTCGTTGCAAAGTGTACCTTTAGTGTCACACTTGGGTAAGCCATCGCAATGTCATTGAATTGAGGGAAGTATGTTGTTCACATGTTCTAAGTGATCAATGTTATTTTGTCAAATATTCTAAGTGTTTGACCATGCTTAAGGTTTACCATTTTTCACCTTGGTCTCATTGATCCCATACTTAGCCAAATCTGGAAAAGTTCTTGCTCAAGCAACTTGCTCTCACACATCCTTCCTAAACTATGCACTGCGCAGTCTCAATGCCCAATCCCGACCCTTGAGCTAAATAACTACGGAGAAGCTACCTTAATTTAGCCTCCTTTACACATTATGTAGTCTCAAGCATCAAGCTTGTGGCTTGAGCTATTAAACTACACAACTACGCAAGCCCCAGGCCTTTGTCCCTCCAAAACTACGTAGTGAGCAACCTCAAGGATCAAACCTTTAGCTTGACCCCTTAAGCCCCTCAACTGTGTAGTTGTCCAACGCTAGTCTACCTGAACTGCGCACTGCATAGTATCAAAGCTTAGTCTTCCCCTTTGACCTCCTGAGATGCATAACTCGCAATCCTTGAAACATTCTTCCAATTTTACACTTGGTTCCAACTCAGTTAATGGTTTCCATGCATCATGTTATACTAGGGTTTTATCATACTAATGTTGTCTTTTCATGAGTGGATTTTAGTTGCAGGTAACATCTTATGTCATGACAAGCTGATGATGAAGCAGATGAAGAAGGGGACCCTGCCAAAAGACACCTTTGTAGCTACAAACACAAGTTGATCAATTAAGTAAAGACAAAGGGACACCAGATTGTGATAGCAGCTAGTGATCAAGATCACATTGAAGACTCCCTATTGTTGGGTTGTGTTATATTCTTTCCACGACAAACCTACGTAGTGAACCATGGGGTTAGAGGGGGGGCGAAGCCCCCCCTTTGCTGTGCCGATTGCGCAGCGGGGGTCAACAGGGGGGGCAGTAGCCCCCCCTGTCCGTGGAGTTTGAGGGGGGCGGGTAGCCCCCTCTATGGGTCTGGGGCAGCACCCCAGGAAAAATGTTTTTTTGGACCCTATATTAGGTTGGGCGAACCTACCTATGGTTTTCGATCCATGGTTTTGGACACGATGGTTTTCGGTCCATGGTATTGGATGCTTCGGCATGTATAAATATGTATTGTAACATTGAAAGGAACATAATGAAAAATCAAGCTGGTAGTCCCGGTTTTGGGATCCAGTGGGAAATCTCTGTGTATATGTGTTTTATGTGTTATGCTCTCGCATTTTTATTTTTCCTGTGATTTAGAATTTGTATGCAAGTAAATCTGAACGGGGTTAAAACCTACACCTATCTTCAAGCCTTATGGAGGAGGAAGGAGAAGGACATGTTCTATCTTTCAAGAAGGCATGAATATAGCAACAACAAAGAGTGGATTGACATTTCCATATCATCATGCAGTCCATGTCATCAGTTTCATGTCATGTCTTGTCATGAGTCATCATTGGACACATCATTTTTGGATTATGTAATTTCAATATTTGGGATATTTTGTGTAAAGTGGAAGTCTAAGAGCGATCTATAGAATGTGAAAAGTCATGAAGGAGTCAAAAGGTCGTAGAGAAGCTAAATAGTCATGAGGGTAGTCCAAGAGTCATAAGGGAGGTGAATGGTCACCCCATTTGTTAGATATATATATATATATATATTATATACACCTCATATCCCATGCAAAGGACTTTTCACCTTGGCTCCTCCTATTAGGCATTATAGAGGAAAATAGTTCTTTTGGAGGAGCAAGTGGTTGCTCTAATACTCCACTATTGGGGCTAGTGGTGTTCATTATCTTGATGTATCTCATAACTTTTGCTTAATTCAGAAACTCGTTGAACCAACACATGTTCATGTGTATGTCGTAAATATTATAAGACCGTTCTTTGAATGTTTGCAATGTATGTTGTTTTCATCTGTACTAAGGAAATTGAACTATTTTGGTGGCTTTGGTAGTTATATTGTTGAAGGTGTGTCATATGTGTTTTAACAACTGTTGCTTCTATGTGAACTATTTCACTAGTTTTCCTATGATTCATTCATATGTTCATGCTTGTGTGTCTTTACTAGATTAGTAATATTACTTGTCTTTTAAAGGCTCACATTTCTCTCCCTTTTGGTAGAAGAACCTTGATACATTCCACAGTTGAACATTCCACAAGGCATACTCACTTGCTAATATGAAATCACTTGTGTATTACTCTCTTACGTTGAACATTGTAGCCAAGCATATCTCTAAGAATATATGATAGTCGAGCCTTATTTTCGGAAGGGTTCCCACACTAAACAATGAAAATTCTAATTGGGGCTTTTCATTGGGGAGACCCTATTGGTTGATAGATTAACAACATTGTTAACAAATGGCACTAGAAGGAGGGCTAGATGAGAAGTTGTTCCTGTTGATTTTGTTTTGAACCTCTTATCTTAAATCGCTTTTCCCCAAATCATATTCCCTGAATGTTTCTCTAACCTATCCCCTGGTAAACTTTTCATCTTCGCAGAACAACTTAATGACCTGTCTCAATTTATGTTTGATAGTGAGGGTGATACATCCATTACCGAGCATGCATCTATTTTTCTTGAATTCTATCAACACTATGAAATTGGTTGTGGAGATGCTGCTTGTATTCTTTTCTGACTCACACTTGAAGGTTGAGTTAACTGATGGTGTCACACTCTACCACCACTTCCATTCATTCTTTTGAACACTTCATCAAGGAGATTCATTTAGAATTAATAGGTATGATTACCAGGATGTTCTTAAAAGAATCAATCAACTGAGTATTAAATCTAATGAATTAGTTGAAGAGTTTTCTAATCATTTCCTTCACCTTTGTTATGAATTTCCTGAAGAAGATATGGATTGGAATTTCTTGAAACAAATGTTTGAACATTTGGTTTATATATATTTTCATGGTGAATTTGAACCCCCTAATGTTTCTTCTTACCCTACTCTTTTAAATCATGAGACACCTCTAATTTCAGAGGAGGAACCTACTATTATTTTGTTTCCTTGTCCTCCTTTTTCAATTCCGATGCGGGTGCCTCCTTGCGATGATGCCGAAGTTGGGAAATATGAAAATTGAATGGTTGATTTGTCTCATCAACCTTCATCCATTTCACATTATCTATATCTAATGGAGGAAACCATGGAATGGTTCATGGAGCCGATGGTGAAGGCTAATTCTTCTACTCCTCAAGATGATACTAGCATTCTTAGCCTCAATATTGAATCTAGTTCCGCTAAAAGTATTACTTATTCAAGGGACATTTGTCATCCTCTATCATCTATATGCCTTGAATATTTGTAGCATGATCCACTTGATCAATCTGTTCCACCAACTAGTTCTTCACACCCTCTTGATTTTCAAGTTGCTAGTTCAAATTGTGATCAAGTACAAGGTGGTCATATTACACAGGTAGAGGAGCATAAAAGTGAGGAATATTTTTATCTTTATTCTCTTTCTCAAATTCCCCCATGTCAAGATCATGCCTTTCCATTCTTGGTTGATTCTAAATCTACAAATATCAGTAGTATATTGAATGAATTTGATTTGTTTAGTCAATCTATACTCTTGGGCAACCATCGTTTTAATATTCATGATTTCATTGATTTATGCGATGATGAATTCCCAAGTGCACCAGGTGATATTTCAGTTTCTTTGCAAGGTTTTGATTTGACATAATTAGATATGGAATCTGATCCATCCAAAGAAGATGTTCTTATCAAAGCTTCCACTTCATCTGACTATCCCTTGTGCTTGAAAGTTTGCAATGCATCTACTTGCGATGAAGATACTCCATGCTCTTCAAGTTTTTCATCTGATGAGTTAACTTCTCAATTCAAACAAGGTAGTGACGTTATCCATAATGAAAAATAAAACAACCAAATCATAGAGTATCCACTCTAATCCTTGTCTCTTCAACTTTGCATGATGACAACTCTTCAAATCGGATTTCTCATGAAATTTCTCTGATTCGTACATCTCTACGCTTGTGATTAGAAGAATATTTAGAATTGAGTAATTTTTGGTTGTTGGAGTTGTAAAATCTGGTCCAATCAATGATAGAGATTATTTCCATCTTGTTAGTAGTGGTCCTATTGAAATTACTAGTAGCATATATCTGCACATCATGTATGATCTGATTCAATATTCAAAATATAATTTTACAATCCTTGAAAGTTCTGGGACATGTCAAGAAGTTGAGGCACTTCAACTTTCGTTGATGGTTGTGTTAGGATCTCACAAAATTATTTTATTTGCATGGTTTCACTCAATGTAAATTCCTTCTTGAAAGTGGTTTGGTATTTCACACTTAGTCTTTCGAACTTTCAAGGTTCGGTTTCTGATCGGATTCAAGATTTTATTTTAGCTAATTCATCTCCATGCAAGGCTCTTGTACTTAACTTGGGTTTGGAGTGTGTATCTCTCATAGAATCTTGGAATTGTGAAATTGACCATTTCAAAGACTATCTTTGGTCAAAGGAATCATGTCCATCAAATGCATTTCAGAATAGTCAACTAGTGGTTTTTCTTATGAATTTTATATGACTAATATTTTTCTTCATTGCATCTAAAATCTTCTTGAGCGCTAGTGAATGCATGAGTTATTTGGAAAATATAATTATTCTTCACTCATTATATCCTAACTAGTTTCACATGTTTTCTATACTGGCATTCCTTTTCACTTCTTTTTATGACTACGATGCTAGCGTAATGTATAACTAGCTACAAGAAAATGGTTTGTTACATTCACCACGCGAGGAAGATGATTCTATTATTCAAAGAATTTATGAAAATGTTCAGACTCACCTATCCTTATTGTCTTATAATCAAGAATATTATAATTTGATCAGTACTTATGATCATAATCCTAATGGCTATCATTCAACTTATCATTCTCTTACCAACGTATCCAATGACAGTTTTCCAATATCCTTTGATATCTATGGTTTATCATCTCACTATTCGGATACTTGTCAAGAAGTTGATGCACTTCGGCCTTCGTTGATGGTTATGTCAGGCCCTCACTATCTTAGAAAGCCTTCTGAACATGATCAGATTCATTTTCCCTCATAAGATTCTCATCCTAATTTCAGGCTTTTAATTAAAAAATCATCTTTTCAAATATTTCAGGGTTCTCAAGAGGATTGTTTCTAATTTCATGATCCAATCATTGACTGGTTAGATTAATCTTACATGGAAATATCTGTCGCAAATAACAAGTTTCGATCTTTTCTCATGCTTCCTAAGGTGGGAAGTACATATGATGATACATTCACAAGAAGCTTCCAAGGTTTGTTTGATTATGGTTTTCATCGAAAAGGTAAGAATGTGAGTTGGTTAGAAGTAGTGGCTATGACATATCTTTTCGCTGACATGCAATACCTTCTATTTGTTTTGCAAGATATTAAAGCTCTTATATTGTCTATGCACATTGTTTTATATATGTTTTAATCGTTTCTATCATTGTGTATGCATGTCGAGAGTAGTTATAGTGGATACATTGGATATTTCATTACACTTGAACCTGACCTTCTAGCTGGTTAGATTACGAGTAGGCCTAGTTTCATACTAGTCTCCCATTGCATACTCATATTTCACTCACTTTTTGTACTCTTTATTGTGTTTTCTTGCTTTTGGCTTGCATCTTGTTTTCAGTTTATCCTCCATTTTCTTTGTCCTTTTGATTTTGTTTCCTTGTTGCATTTTGTCTTTCTTTTTTGTTTTTCTTAATAAGACTTTGCATGATGGATGTTCTTTTCGACTCGAAAGACAATGTGGAAAAATAGAAAAAGGCTTTGTGACACTGCAACATTTGGCAAACCTTTAATCCTTCTTCTTCATCTTGGTTACACTTTTTGGTAAATGATGTTATGATGGAAAATATGATCCTTGCATAAGGAAAGCTTTTTGTCAAACCACAATATCCATGTATATTAAGGAAACCTCATGCCTACACTTGGTTATTTATGTTTCAGTGTTTTCCACGTTGATTTGGTCAAGTAGAGAAGGACAAGGGGAAAATCTAAACAAGAAAACCAATATCATAGTTTTTATATATGTTTCTATGAAGGAAAAACCTATTATGTTCTCAACAAGTCGAGATCCCTCTTCCACTGCATCAAATGAATAAGTGTCAATGACTAGTCCTATATAAAATAAGTAAGTAAAGGGTGAAATAAGAGAAAGGCTTCCTGCACAGGGAGGTGAAGTAAGTAAGTTCGTCAGGGTACTGTCCATGCTCGCTGGTAGTCGAGAAATTTTTGTGTTCCTGAAGTGACTCTGTCGGGGTACTGTCCAGGCCTGATGATAGTGAAGCAATACGAGAGATGAAAAACTATATTCTGGAAATATAAAGCTCATGAATAACATTACCCTTCTCCTGATTTGAAATATTTTGATATGGTTGGTTTTATGATTATGTTCAATCGAAAAAGGATGAAGGGGACTATGTTTATACATGGGGTAAGTGGGAAAAATACATTAATATAAATGACGAATCAATACTCCTTGAGGAACTAGACCCTACACGAAAGATTAGACCAAGGCAGAGAAGCTGGAGTTATACCATTGTACTACCAAGTGTTGTCACTGTGACAAACACCCTCCAAAATTTGGTCTACACTCAAATTTCGAAGCATACTATGGATCTTGTGATTTTTTGTTCCATAGTCACTTTATGGTTGATCAATGCTTTGTTAATTATTCTCATTTTTTTCTCAATTTGTAAGTGTCAAAGTCACCTACTCACGCATGCTCAGTCCATAGTAAGTTGATGAGTGCACTATTTTATGCAAGCTTGAATAGACATAACAAAATTCAAACAAGACAGTGTTTGCTCCTTGTTTCAACCTATGTCGACAGCCAGTGCACACTTTCATTGACAACCTCTCACTTTTTGTTGCGATTGTTCTTCTATTTCGGTGATTTTTTCCAACTGTTGTTTGTGCGCACCTTCACTTTCGAAAGTGTAACTTTCATGTTTAAGAATGTACCTTTTGCTTGTTATCACTGCAATAAGTGTCGTTTCATGCTATCATCATTCGTACATTTTTCACTTTCAATGTTGTTTGCATTTTGCAAGTGTCGTTTTCACTTTCCTCTTATTGTCGCAAATGTCATCTTTTGGCATGGCAAGTGTCGCGCATCACACAAATGTAGTTTTGGTTTGCTTCAAGGGGTAATATTCATTCTAATGAGTCATGCATATCATCTAGACATATATCCCACTCATTCCCAAAGTTTCAAGCATTTTCTCACAAGTGTTGCTACAAAGTGTACTTTTAATGTCGCACTTCGGTAAGCCATCGCAATGTCATCACATTAAGAGAAGTATGTTGTTCACATGTTCTGAGTGATCATCTTGTGTTGTCAATTGTTCTAAGTGTGTGATCATGCTTTGGTTTTATCATTGTTCACTTTGATCTCATTGATCCCACACTTAGCCAAATCCAGAAAAACTCCTGCCCAAGCAACTTGGTCTCACTCAACCTTCCTGAACTGTGCACAGCACAAACTTAGCCTTCAAGCTTCAACCTTTCCTCTTGGAACTGTGCAATATATAATATATTCCTTCTAGAACTACGTACTGCTCATTCCTGACCCTTGAGCTCCAGAATTGCACAGTCTCTACCTTCACTCAGCCTCCTATGTGCACTACACAATCTCAAGCATCAATCCTCTTTCTTGAGCTCTTGAATTATTCAACTGTACAAGCCCTAGCCCTTTGTCTCTCTAGAACTGGGTAGTGGGAAACCTCAAGGCTCAAGCCTTCAGACTGACCCCTTAAGCTCCTCAATTGTGCAGTTTTCTAGCCTTGGCTTGCCTAAATCGCGCACTGCGTAGTATCAAGGCTTAGTCCTACCCACTGACCTCCTAAGTTGTGCAACTATGTAATCCTTGAGCCAATATTCCAGTCTGACACTTGGTTCTAGATTAGTTAATGATTGTCATGAAACATGTTAGACTAGGGGTTTATCAGATTGATGTCATCTTGTCATGAGTGGATTTCAGTTGCAGGTAGCATCTTATGTCATGACAGAATGATGATGAAGGAGATGAAGAAGGATACCTTTCCATAAGACACATTTTTAGTCACAAAGACAATTTATCAATCAAGTAAAGACAAAGAGACTCCAAATTGCGACAACAGTTGGAGAGAAAGATCACATTGAAGACTCCCTATCTTCAAGCCTTATGGAGAAGGAAGGAGAAGAACATGTTCTATATTTCAAGAAGACACAAAGATAGTAGTATCAAAGAGTGGCTTGAAATAGCCATATCATTATACAATCCATGTCATCAGTTTCATGTCATGTCTTGTCATGTGTCATCATTAGCCACATCATTTGTGTATTATGTAATTTCAATATTTTAGAAATGTAATGTAAAGTGGAAGTCCAAGAGTCATATATAGAAGGTGAAAATTCATGGAGTCAAAAGGTCATAGAGAAGCAAAACAATCATGAGGGTAGTCCAAGAGTCACAAGGGAGGTGAATGGTCACCCCATCTGTTATATATATACATAATCATAGCCCATGCAAAGGACTTTTCACCTTGGCTCCTCCGATCAAGCATTAAAGAGGAAACTAGTTCTTTTGGAGGAGTAAGTGGTTGCTCGAATGCTCCACTATTGGGGTTAGTGGTGTTCACTATCTTGATGTATCTTGGAACTTTTATTTAATTCAGAAGCGCATTGAGCCAACACACTTTCATGTGCATGTCGTAAATAGTGTAAGACTATTCTTTGAATGTTTATGATGTATGTTGTTTTCATTTATACTAAGGAGATTGAATTATTTTAGTTGCATTAGTACTTATCTTGTGAAGGTGTGTTGTATGTGTTTTAATAATTGTTGCTTCTATGTGAACTATTTCTCTAGTTGTCCAATGATTCATTAATATGTACATGTTGGTATGTCTTTACTAGATTAGTATTATTACTTGTCTTTTAAAATCTCACTTTTCTCTCCCCTTTTGGTAGAATAACCTTGATAAATTCCACAACTGAACATTCCATAAGGCATACTCACTTGCTAATTCGAAAGCACCTATGCATTACTCTCTTGTGCTTAACATTGTATCCAAGGAATATCTCTAAGAATATATGGAAGCCGAGCCTTATTTCTGGAAGGGTTCCTACACCAAATGATGCAAAGTCTAATTGGACATTTTCATCAAAGAGACCCTGTTGGTTGATGGATTTCTAGCACCTTCAACATATCCATTCACGCATGATGCGTACAAGGAGGCATATTTAAAGGATGAGGAATTTAAGGAGGTGTTGTATTAGTTTAAAAAATAGAGTCATATGCATGATGGTGACAACACTGTTGACTACCATATCCATGACATGTTTACCTACAAGTTAGATAAGTTATTCACTCCTAAAGGTGAGCGACTGTAGCTGATTAGAGAGCCTTACTCCTCCAATATTGCAAGTCACTTTGGTGCAGGGAGAACAATAGCCAAGCTGTAGAGGTATGTGTATTGGCCCAATATGTAAGAACATGTAGCTAAATTCATAAGAGGATGCATTCTTTGTTGTACCAACAAGCCTAGTAATAGGAAACACAGTCTATATCATCCCTTAACTGTACCCACTCATTCTTGGGAAATTATTTCCATAGAATTTGTGGGAGGTTTACCAACAACCAAGAAGGGACATGACTACATTTTTTTGTGGTAGTTGAAAGGTAAAACAATATTTTTTTTCTAATTCCCTATAAAAATATCATTAGTGGGAAAGAAGAAGAGAACTTGTTCTTTGGACAAGTCTGCATGCACTTTGGGTACTGAGGAGTATTTTTCAAATAGGGGAACAATATTTCTTAGTGCACTTTGGAATATGCTGCGGGAGAAGATGGACACAAATTTAAATAGGTCTATGACATTCCATCCACATATAGATGGGCATACAGAAGTAAGCAATAGGACTTTGGTGTAGCTTTTGAGGTGTTACAACTAAAAAAATCTAAAGACCTGGGATGAAAATTCGATGTAAAAACATCACTCTTATAATAGAGAAATCCACACTTCCACTGGATATTGCATATGGGAAACAAGAAAGAGTGAGGGAATATATTAAAGGAGATGACTTAAGGGAAAAAAAATGTTGAGAAGATTAGGAAAATCCATATGCATGTACAAGGGACACGACAAAAGTAACAACAAAAATATAAGGTCAAGCGTGATCAACATAGAATAGATAAGTCCTTCAATGTGGGATTCAAGAGTGTTGTTACAATTGAATAGGGAGAGGTTATAGGGTCCTTGTAAAAAACCAAGGCTTTGCAATATGGTCCCTTTGAGATAATAGAAAATTTGATAGATAATTCCTATAGCCTTAGTCTATCCCCATACATGTGCATTTACTCAATTTTGAATGTAGATAATCTAAAACTCTATGAGTATTCAATGTAAGATCAGGAAGAGGAACATATCCTACCTCTAGTCAAGGATTTGGCACAAAAGGCTCAATTAAAGCTGACAGAAGATATGGTTTTTCAAAAGAGGTCCAAAACTAGAAGATAGGGCAACATGAACTTTGGAAGATTAGGTTGAAAAATGACAACTTCCAAGAAAAGCTAAATGGTGCGTCTGAGATAAGGTGGAGGAAATTTTTCCTCACCTCATTCAGTAAATGGTTTTAGGGACCAAAATCCTCCTAAAATGGGTAGGTGTAATCTAGATTGGATCATTATATTTTTTCATCCATATCGATGCTTTCAGAGTGGAAAAAGTGGAGGAATTAGCTCGTAGGATCATTTTTACTAATGAGACTCAGTTTGGAAAATTAGCATTTGAATGCTTCCTGGAGTTGTTTGAGATATCAAACATATTTTTTGGGGGGTAAAAATTGTATGCTTTAGCATCATACTTTTTTTTTCTATTCTACACACAATGACCTTTCCAATGATGTAACAATCACCTCAATCAGAGTCTGTATGCAAAAGTTATGCCACTCAGAAGTTGAGCTTCTTGTTTTAACCACCATAATTTAATAGGATGCCACATTAGCCCCGATTATATGTTGAAAAGAGGCTAGCAATGTGATCATGATGAAGAATACTCTAGAAGAGTCCATATTGTAACTCTAGTTAAGAGTTGAAGGAGTGAAACCTAACAATTAGTAGGCATTTTGGTTGTGTTATAACCAAACCATTCCATTATGTTTTAGTAAATTTTGTTCTATAGATGAGAAAAGTATCCGAGTGGGATAGGGATAGAGTAAATAGAGAGGAATTGTGCATTGTTGTAGCCCTTGGGCCATAGGCCTTAATTCTTTATACTTGCATGCATTTTCTATTCATAGAAAAAGAGAAATTCAACCCCAACTTCTAATTTGGTTTTCTCTCAAAAGGGTTTCTCAAGATATATCTTGTGTCAATTGTGGATCATGATTTTTTATTTTGATGTTCTCTATTTTCTACATAATTACAATTTTCACGCATATGCAATAGACAATAATTAACATATCTAAAAGTGTAAGGAGAAATAAACCCTCATAGTTTAATTTTCTGATTTTCTAGTATATTATAGTAGATTTGTTCCGACAAACTATCCAATGGAATATCCACAACGGTTTACATATCAATTGGGACTCTTCAAGATACCATGGACCAAGAGATGGAAGAATGGGTAAAGGAAACTAGAGCCAACCTTGGTGTAATTATTATGAAGGTGGAATATTATATGTCTTCATTAACCTTTAATCAAGGTCCCATCTCAAAATTTGAGGAAAAAAGAAAGAATAAATTCAATTCCAGGCCCCATGTGCATTTATCAATTTATACACCTACTTCTATTGAGAAACAGCCCTAAGATAACCCATATAATTATCTTCTTAACTACAAAAAATAAGGTTACACTTTTGAAACAATAAGGGGATGTCCTAGAAAAAGTTCTAACCCTAGCCTTTTTGTTAGGAAATGTCAAAAGAAACCAACCATGCATCCCTCCTAAGAAAAATTTCCCTTTTCTATCAAATATTTCATAATGGAGCATTCCTTCTTATTCTACAATGAAAAGGGTAGTTTAGGAAGAGGGTAGGGTAGTTTAGGAAGAGGGTAGTTTAGGAAGAGGTTCTTTAATAGAAGGAAGAAGGGTATTGGTTGTGTTAGCGCTTGGAATTTACCTAGGCTGAGATAGACAAACTCTCAAGGCTACATCAAACCATTTCACCTCGTAGCTAGCCCTACGAGGTATGAGAAGGCTCTCTCGGGTCAAAACTCGATGGATTTTGTCAATAGGATGAGTTGACCAATTAGGAACAAGGATTTTAGGCTAGTAAATTGATATGGGGGATTGATTTGAAGTTTTTGGGTTTTTTGGTGGCAATTGGAGGGAGTGCAATTCAGGGTGCGGGGATTAAGCTCAGTTTTTGCAGGTG
>APFE030366499.1:87113-105559 GCA_000404065.3 Pinus taeda
GAGGAAAAGCTAAAGAGGGAAAAAAATGAATTTGAATCCTCTCTAGACGGTGGAAAACATAAAATTTAAACAAAATTGAAAGCTGAGCATGGCATACATGAATTCAAACTTTATCACTTCTTTTGTTTAAATAGCAGCAAGAGATTAAGGAATGGAACACATAAACACACTTAAAATAACAGTAGGAAACACACCATCAACATAATAATCCACAAGAATCCACAATGAAGTCTGCAAAACCCTGGCCTTCCTTTTCCTCAAATTGCAGAAAATACAAGTCAAAAATACAATAGCACTTCTCCCTCTAGAGTCCACCCATGAAAATGAGAAAGAGAAGGCATAATATAAGATCCAACTCCTTTCCCCACCTCTAGGGGTCGAGCTTAGCTTCCTAGGAACTGTTACAAAAAATTCTAAATCAATCACTAGATAATAGGCCAGCTCAACAACTTGCCTCTAAAACTTAGGAAGCCTATCCATGCATTAAATATTCACTATTTACATCAAAGAAGCTTCTAGAAGAGGTAAATAAGAGTAAAATTATCTAATGCCATGAAATTTACACAAAAATCCATCAATTACATGCCCAAATGGTCAATCCAAGTGAAAACTGTGCTCAACTGGCCGAACTGGTCAAAAACAAGCAAATTTTGCTCTACCGGTCGCACCTCTGACTCTACCGGTCGCACCTTTTGGAAGCGCTGTTTGAAGGCCTTCCCGGAGTCCAAATCAGATGCAGGATAGCTCATTGGAAAGGTATTGAAGTCTAATTTCCAACCCAACTAGAATTTCTGAATTTGGAGTTGATTTGACCCCTCAAAAATCAAATCTCCCAATACTGCTTTCTGTAACTCAAAAAGGGGGCAGAAAGTCAAAATTTGGCTGTATTTTGAGCTTTTGGGTGCCCCAATCTCCACAAAAATTTGAAATCCTTCCATAGACAAGTGTATTTTTGCATGAAAAATCCAACCATATAAAGTTTTCCCCATTCCGAGCTGTATCGACTACCGGTCTCGTACGGGGTGAGACCGGTAGAATGGCCAAAACCTGTCAAATTCACAAATGACAAAATTTTCTCCAAATTTCTTGAAATTTGGGCTGGGAGTCCCCAACCAAGTACCATGCTCATTCAAAGAGGCTTTGGCCAAAATTTGAAGTGGATCGGGCGTTTTCCTTCGGTTTTGTGTTTTGGCCAACCGTCCTTGGAGCACCTTCGTTCTCGCCGGTATGTTTGACATTGATTTAAAACCATGACACCTGTGAAAAAAGTGAAGGAGGTTTTTCTTCTTTGGCATGTTGTGGACAAAAACCTCTCTCAGTTTTCCAAATTTCATCTTTGACTGCTCTAAAACATCATTTAAGTGAAACTTGTCCCGATGTGTGAAACAAGGAATTTCGTCGAAATGAAGCGAAATGAAGGGGATAGAGGGTTTCTAAATTCTTGGGGAAATTTTTGGGAGTAGGGAGGGATGTTAGGAAGCAGGGGAAAGTGGAATCTCAGAGATTGAGTGAGGGGAAGGGGTCCAAAAGGGCAAAACACAGGACCAACCTAGAAAATTGCCAGGTTGTAGCTAGAAACTAGGGTTTATGCAAAAATGAGGATTTTGGGGGATCTGAGTGTTGGGAAGGGCTTAATAAGGTACATTAAGGATAGGGGAAAGTGTATTAACATCAAGAAACAAGTTTTTCCATTGATTTGACCGTCCAAGAGAAATTGGCTTCAAAACCCTAGGAGAGGGAAATGACCTTGCCTGGGCACAACTGAAGCATGAATAAGACGTGAAATGACTCATCAGACACTGACATGATAATGACAACCCTATGAATGATGATAGACTCAGCTAAATGATGACATATACCGCCATTTGGACAAACCCTAGACCTAATGCCTAGTGACCAAATTTTGCTTGAAAACTCTTTGAAATGACAAAATTTGACCTTGACACTTCAAAATAACTTTGTAAGAGCATGTTTGATCACTGGAGGAAGGCTGGAAAGACTGACACTAACAGGTTGGAAGTGGGTGTGTACAATATGAATTTTGATGTTTTACTCCCTAAGGAGATTTAAGAAACCAAGAAATTAGAATTTTCTCTAATTAGAGTTTGGCTTGAGGCCTCAAAAGGGAAGCAATCTACAAATTCCCAAAATGATGCTAAAAGTTTTAATATTATGACTTGCTAACACATCTATGATGAGAGGACTTGACTCTATAAACCATGTTTAGGAACAACACTTAAAGGGACAATGTTCAAACTCAACCTTTGAAGAATTCGCCATGCACATCTTCACATTTAGATCACATAAGATAATATTTCTAGGTTTTTTAGAAAATTTTGTTACATGCACTCAATAACATCATGAATGATATTGTTAAGCATAATATTTGTGTACACATATTAGA
The DNA here is from genome assembly GCA_000404065.3 of Pinus taeda. Taxonomy (NCBI): domain Eukaryota; kingdom Viridiplantae; phylum Streptophyta; class Pinopsida; order Pinales; family Pinaceae; genus Pinus; species Pinus taeda. The sequence goes on from APFE030366499.1 coordinate 89,518, forward strand.
TATTCTTTGGGTTATGTTATCCTCCACAATATCCCAAGGCTGAGAAGGGATATTGAAGGAGGTAACCTCAAACCACTTGCGGTTCAGTAGCTAGCCCTGCTAAACCAGAGAGGGATCTCTCTATGAATTCACAGCCAATGATGATTGGAATGGGAAAGGAATTTTAGGATAGATATGTTAGGGTCAGGTCGGGTTTTCAAATTTTTAGGTTTTGATGTTGGACAAGGGATGAAAACCGGGTAGCTAGGTCAAAGGCTCAAAGGGTTATAGTAGCAAAGATATAGAGGAGCAAGGCAGCAATAATTTTGTGATGGCTTTAGGGTTTGTTTGTGTAGTGTAGTGTTTGGAAGAAGAAAAAGGTTTTAATGAGCATTAGCACATGAACTAATTAAGTTTTAAGGAAAATTACACAAAATGACATTCCCATAAAAACAAAGCTTTATGTAAAGATTTATGTTTATAAACTTTAAGGAAAACCACTGAAGAGACAAGATATAAAAGGAGATATGTATATCATTCAAATAAAACTAAAATAAAGAAAATACATCATCAAAAACTCACTGCACATGAATTCCTAGATAATAGTTGCAAACTGCTCCTTTGATTTCTTGAATAAAATGTCCAAGTACAAGCTACAAGTGTTCTCTTCTATGATGTCAAACCAATTTTCTGACTGAGAAAATGATACATATACACCAAAACAACATCTCCCTTCTCTCAGAGGTCAAATCCATGGGTCTACAAACTGCTACATGAGGTGTTCCAACCAAACCCTAATGTCTAGGGAGGTTAAAACAACTCCTCCAATTAAAATTTGACTCAAACTACTCTCATTAATGAAGCCTAAATTTACATTAAAGACATTTAACAAGCCTTTTACCCATAACTACATAATAGTAACATCAAGTTCAAATAATTACTTCATTAAAATTTGAATCCACCTGATAAAACCAAAGAAAAGCTGTCACAGGAAAAAACGCAACAAAATCAGCCAAAAACATAGCGAGCCTAGAGAAAACCTAACGAATTTAGGAGAACTGGTTTTTGAAGACCTTCCTGAAGTCCAAATTTTGATCTTGATGACTCATTGGAAAGCTGTGGATGTCTGCTACATGATGGAATCTTCAGGAGCTCAAATAGGTTACCCCTATATCCTCAAAAATGCATTCTCCCATAGGTACTCTAGAAAACATAGCGTGGCCTTCAGCAGGGTCGCCGAAAGGTGGTTTTTTTTATGGTTTTTGGATTTTTTCACTCATCAAATCTTCCTAAAAGTATGTTCCCCTTAGGGGAAGAATGATGTATGAACCATGACAAATCCAGAAATGTAAGCAAGAGGTGATTTAGAGGTCTCCAACAAAAGCGCAGTGAGGAGCACGCTGCATTTTCTTCTCCATCACTGTGCTAAAATATGCAAAAAATCTCAAAAAATCAAAACTCCTCCAAAACTCTTCAAAATTGGTATGTGAGGTCATAAAGTGCTTTGATATGCTAATGCTCTGATATGGGAAGCATCAACAAGCAAATCTAACTTTACCTTCCATTTTTTCTTGATTAGGGTTTCATTGAGTTTCTTCTTTAACTGCTTGACCTTAACCCTAGCAATTTGGTTCCTTATGTAATAATGGGCAGCCATGTGTCTCTGCAACCTATTGTCTCTATTAGCCCTCTTGAGAAGCTTTTCCAAGTGACAATTCATCTTGTCAAGCCAAAATTCTCTATCTTCATTGATCTCTGCTACAATTAGGTCAATAGAAGTCATCTGCTCTCTTTGTTGTTGAAGTGCTCTTTTGAGGCCTCTGGTCCTTGGCCTTTTCCTTACTATCTATTCCTGATGTTCTTCTGAATTCTCTACATCCATCAATTCCTTTCCCTTTATATCCTCTTTGCCAATATAAACCTCATGCTTTTCCAAAAGAAGTTGCTTTACCTTCAACTACCGATTCTCCTACTCTAGGAATGAAATCATGAAGTTTGCCTTTGATAAACTATCCTTGAGTCTTTCTATCTCAACATATTCCTCCATGATGACTTGCTCCATTGCCTTATGCTCCTCATTAGCCTTCAAATAAATCATGTTAGTGTCAAGATGAACTATTTCCTCAGGTTGTGATGTTGCTTCATGTTGTAATTGTGATCCTTTCTTTACTAATGTTGTTGATGTAAGCTTGGACCCTTCCACAAGATGTGGAATAAACACAAGCCTCCTTCCTTTTTGATATATCTAAGTTGCTTCAGGCCTCGGTATCCTCTCAACTGCAGGTCTGCTAGATGAGCTACCTTTCACATGCTTAGGTGGTGCTGATGATGTACTAGGACTTGCCGATTGACTAGTAGAAGACAATAGAACATCTGAATGAATGAAAGTTTCCCAAGTGATAGTATTCTGAGTCAGCTGATGCAATACAGTAACCTTGATGAGAGCATGGTGGAAAAGGCTCTTTTCATGGTCACTTTGTCTATGTTTCACCTTGTCTGCCATCTTAGCCAGACTTTTGTAGAGGTAATAAGCTAGGTTTAGTGGTTTTATTCCTATGAAATGCATGAGTAATCTGACATGGTATTTGTAGAACCTTGAGAATCTGCCTTCACATGTAAAGTATTTCATTATAACCTTCATCAATGGATCAAATTTGTCAAGGAGCTATGCAAAAGGAAAGACCTTCTTAATAGTATGTCTGTAGTGGCCTTTAATGAAAGCTTGATAGTTTTGTAGGTCTAAGTCCTGATTCTTAAACCACTTTCCTCCATTGTTGGGTATCCCTATGGCTCCAGTTATGATTTCAACTGAAATATTGAAAGTAATAACTGCAATAGTGACCTTATCCCTCCTCAAATGAGTAGCAAACAAACTAGTCAATTTTTCATGGTATTTGACCCTTTGAACCAATTCACAAAACCTTAAACACTCTGCATTCTCAAAGCATTGTTTGGACAATGGGGAAGATATCATCTCCTCAGTTTTTAATGGTTCATATCTCAATGTTTGACCTCCTTCGTTATAGGATTTCTTCTCTCCCTCCATTTTGACTGTGAGCAAGTGAAAACCCTAACTAGGAAAACAAAGGATTGGAATGATGGGATAGTATGGAGGGTTTAGGGAAATGGAAAAGGGGTAGGAAAATTTAGGGAGATAGGCAGGGGTGTTAGGGATAATTAGGAAATGGAATGAGGGAAAATGAGTAGAGGTTCTAGTCTAGAGAATTAAAACACATTCCACTAGGAAAAGCAGTGAAAACGTGGCGAAGGGAGTAATTGAGGGTTTGCAACATGAAATCAAATGAAATAGACTTATGAAGAGGTGGAGGGTGTTAAACTTACTTGTAGGAGGCCGCTGGACACTTAAATTTGCTGAAGAAACCTTTCAGAGCAGGTGTTAGGGCTGGAACCAAGAAAACACAGCGAAATCTGAACAAAATGAAGCGAAACTAGAAAGTGCAGCGAAATGTAAAGAAAATGTAGCGAAGCTACCTAGATTGTTTTTGGAGTGTTTTTTCCTCTGAAAACGTTGAGGAACTGTCTTGTTGATGAAAGAGAGCTCTTTAGCACTAAATACAAGAGAGAGAAGTGGAATGCAATGGTATTTATAGCTTGTGGAACTCAATTTATAATGGTAGGGTAGCCCACCATACATTTTTCATTTTACTTGGAAAAAATTATGTAACTTGGAACTTTCAAATGAAGCTTTTAGAACATAACTTATTAAATCACTTTGAAATGAATTACACTTAGAAACATAACATTTTGAGAAAACCCTACCACTACTCCTTCATTTCCTGATTTTATGAATGACATGACAGTTTCGATGACTCTAACTCTGATGGCCTAATGGTGACACTGAGCTGAATGAAGACCATGGTGATATGATTGAGATGATGATGATGACCTTTCAGTGATGACACATTCAACTTAGTGGTGGCAGTGACCAAAACATGAAAATTTTGAAGGAGTAGCAATAGACCTAGACACACTAGCCAGTGACCAAATTTTATTTTGAAAACCTAGTGAAATGATTAAAATTTGACTTAAGACCCTTAACACAACTTTGTAAGAGTGTATTATAGCAACAAACAATATTATGCCTCTGGTAGTCATGAAATGTAAAAAGACAATAAAATATTTAGCATAACAAAGCATAAGATAGAGAAATTAAGTTGAATAAAGAGATACATATCATTTTGTGTGTCCTAGTCATCTTCTTATTTATTCTTTCCATATTTTCTCTCTAAATTTTTTATAACTTCAATCTTTCTTTATTACTATTCTATCCTCCTTAATAGGTTATGGCTAAGACTATCTCATTTTCTACCATATTGCATAGGATTTGAATAAATATATGGAACAATCAATGTTTTGTATGTTAAATGGTCGATTTCTTATAGGTCACACCTTATTTCTATCCATATTTTCATGCCTTTTTCTTCTATACACGTTCACATTCGTGAGGATAAATTTGATTTTTTGAGTAATTGAAGCAATACAATGAATTTTGTTGTTTAATATATATGGTTATTTATTTGTATCAATTTTTCCTTCAAATCTTGCAATGTGTCCATGTTATTCAAATATATTTGATTTCTTATGTTATTTTTCCATGATAATGCATTTATGATATAGTTTGTGATAATTGTGAATGGAATTTCTACTACTAAGCAAAAGTTTATAAAAAACTTGATTCAACTAATGATTTAACTAAAGTTTTTGAAGGCTCATGCTTGTAGGGATTTACTCAACCACTTTATGATGTTAGCTAGAGACTTCCACCAACCAAAAAAAACATCCTTATCAACTAAAAACTAACCTCACAAATAAAATAAAAAAACCAACTTTCATCAACCAACTTAATTAACATCATATTTTTTTATCGATCACTCACACTAATTCAATTATTATCCTCATTATATGTCAAACATACCCATATACCCATATAACTCTAATAAAATTCAAAAACTAAACATAATATCTTTAATTTTTAATATTACAATATGAAATCCTTATATAATCATACAAAACAACTAACTTCATAACTCATTAATTTCTAACATATCCCTAACAAAATATGACAACATATGCAACCAAACAAAACAACTCATAATTTGTATTCATTCCATGGTAATACAAACAAAACAACTCATAATTTGTATGCATTCCATGGTAATACAAAATATGTCATCCTTTACAACCAAGCAAAAAGAACTCATAGTTTGTACACATTCAATGGTAAAAGGGCCCCCATACAAAATATGACATCCTCTGCAACCAAGCAAAAGCAAATGATAGTTTGTATACATTCAATGGTACTATGGTCCCCCAAATTTTAGGAGAATGAAATTATAGCCATCAAATCAACTTTTTTTCCTATCACAATAGCAAAACCTTTCCAGAACAATGAAAAGAGCATCATCTTTTCTTTTGGGCACATGCTACTATGTGAATAAGGACCTTGAAGAAAAGTTATATCATTTAGGTGAAAATACAAAATGGAGCCATTACTTATGTTTCCACTAGGGGGCCACCATATATGATAATATTATCACATACTTAACTATTCTCCAAAATTTTATTCCCATCATACTTGAACTATTAATACATCAACTATGATCACATCGTGAGCTGAAAGTGCACCCTTCGTCATTGTAGGGCTACCTGGCCAGGAATCTAAGGAGCTGGTGGCCACGTGTAATTCACAATCCACGTGGATGATGACGTTAACCACGTGGTCGATAACTTTTGGTCTTTCATAAACCCGCTCATTAATATACCTCAAATTAAAAATTTCAATATCTCCCACCACAATTTTAATAAACCCGCTCAATAATGTGCCTTATATCTTCATTTCTAAATTTAAAATTTGAACATGCTAATCTCCTCCCTCAATTTTATTAAAATATATTGAGATTATTGAACAAACCCATTTCTAACTAAATACACGGGAGAAAAATACATTATGATTTATTAAGAGTGACAAAGTTTTAATTCTTTTTACTCCAATAAATTTATATATATTTTTTTCCCAATGGAAAAATTTGGAAAAATTGTAATATTTCATTACGTGGAAAAATTATATGTAGTAGATGCCTGAGACATATGCGAGTATTGTTGGCCCATGACCATTTCAAAACCCGCGGTGTCAAAAAATATAAATGGCCAAGACATTTCCTATATTATTGTTTAGAGATCCATGTACATATTTAGATCGTTTGTCTATATATCAGCAAAAATAAATATATACATGTTTTGGATAAAACTATAATAAAACAACTAAAATTATATATATTTAGGGCCTTTCCACCCTATGATAATCCTAGTCTATATATGGCCTATGGTGGTATTGGTAGAATTCTACTCCTGTCTGTTCAAGATTATCCACAAGCCTCGGGGTAGTAGCGTGCCCTCCTTAGAAAGCCTGTAAGCATCTTCATTATATTCCCTGTATATATGATGACAAGACGCTGTGTTAAACACTGCTTTGAAATTGTAGACTTCATCCAAAATACTTTGAAGTGAAATAGTATGACAATGATTTTTATTGTTGAACCAGTTGATAATAATTTTTGAATCCCCATAGATCTTAATGGTAGAGCAATCATGAGCTAGTGCAAAGTGGAGCAAATGTTTGAGGGTGATAAGCTCGGCAAAAGTGTTTGTTCCCTCCCCTAGTCCTAATTGGACCTTATAGAAGTGCTAATCAGAGATGTATAGAATGTAACCCCCTCCGCAACCATGAGGTTGGGTTGCTCCATCGAAGAAAGCCCATGGCTTAGTTTTATCAACCCAACCAGTGGCCGAGGTTCTGCGGATGTGGGAATTTGCCTCTTCTGGAATGTCATGATAGGTTGCCACCACCTTGGCAATGATACGAGACCATTGGACAATTTTGTTCTTGAAAATTATATGATTCTGAGTAAGCCATATAGTCCAACAGAGGATAAGAGGAAGGCATTGTTCCTTAGTGCCCTGGTGTGCTTCGATCCAATTGTTCCATGCTTGGAGAATAGTAGGGCCTTGCCATGCATTCTGCATAGAGAGATGTTGTGTTATAGATTGCTAAAATTGGACAACAGTCAAACATAGCAGAAACGGGTGCTTGTTGGTTTCAAAGTCTTGCTTGCATAGAACGCACCAGATCGGGCCATTAGATCTGTGCAAAAGGGCTTCTCCTATGGGAGTTTTGTTGCATAAAACACTCCACATGAAGAGGCATGACCAGCAAGGAGTTTTCATTTTCTAAATCTATTGCCACCATTCTTTTGTATGTGTAGGTTTGCAATCCGAGAGGAGGTGGGTGTAGCCCAGCTTTGGGGTGTATTTCCCATGCTCAGCTAGTATCCATACTAGTTCATCTGGGTCATTATTTAAATTAACATGAACTTCAGATAATGACGATAGATAAGATTCCTAGGATTGATGACATTGTATAGGGATATCCATTTCAGGTGCTGACCTCCAATTCTGTTTGAAAGTAGTGTTGTGCTCACGATCAGCAATATGTGCAACCACTGTGGTATTTCTAAAGATGAAGGTATTGAATGAGATCAGGTGGCAACTGATACCTGTTTCCCCCTCCTATCCATGGGTCAACACCAATGCGTACAAATGCACCATTATTTATGCGCCATGCCAAGTCGGATCTCATGAAAGGCATCGTTTGTAGGATTGCTTTCCATACTATAGAAATTCCCAAATGAAGCTAGTCTGGTAGACGAACCCAGTCCAATAATTGTTGTGGCCAAATGTATTTGTGGTATGACACAGTTGTCCATAGATTTTGTGAAGTGAGAAGGGACAAGCTCATCTTGGCCGCAAAAGCTTGAGCAAAAATAAACAGGTATTTTAACCCCCAACCCCCCCCCCCAATTTTTTTGGCATAGCAATTTTCTTCCAGCTCACTCAAGTAAAAGTTTTTCCTTCCTTTTGTCCATTCCATAGATAACAGTAGCATATCAGTTGGATGCGTCCGAGAATTCCCCAAGGAATCTAGGCGAGAGACATCTAATATACGGGGGTGGCTTCCAGTACTGATTTTATAAGGACAAGGTGCCCAACTCTTGATAAAAATCTATGATTCCAAATTTTCAATCTCTTCTCAATTTTAATCACTAACCAGATCCAGTTAGCAATCCGGTAACTGTGGGGTTTGATCCTGAAACCCAAGTATTTCAAGCCATCTGAGAGGTTATGCAATTGATAATGGAAGAAATGGAGGGTTGCTCTATCCTCCTGAGGGGTGGTGTGAGATAAAGTAATAGTAGATTTGGTCTGACTTGCAACCATACCAGTGGATTTTTCAAAGAGTATAAGTATGTCATGGAAGGAGGTAGAATCCCTCATGCTGCCATCCAGGAAGATCATCACATCATCAACGAAAAGGAGATGTGTAATATGGCAAATATCATTCATTTTCAGTCCTTTGAGTCTGCCTTCCCTTTTTGCAATGCCAATGAGCCTACTGAGACCCTCCATCACTATAAGGAACAAAAGGGGAGACAAAGGGCATCCTTGTCGGAGTCCATGTTCGGCATGAAAGAAGTGGGATGTAGAACTGTTAATTAGTACACTAAAGGATGTCGATTTTATGTAGCAGATAATCCAATATGTGAAAGCAAGAGGGAATCCTAAATGGATTAGTATCATCTTAATGAAGAGCTAGCTGGCACGATCAAAAGCCTTAGCGAGATCAATCTTGAGTATAATGCTTTTCAGATTTCTTGTTTTGATATAGTGAATGGCTTCCTGGGCAGTGCCTATGGCCTCATGGATCTATCTATTTTGGAGAAAGGCAAATTTCTCTGGAGAAATGTGATGGGAGAGTATAGAGCAGAGCCGGTTTGCAATGATCTTTGCAATGACTTTGTATAGGGTGTTGCAAAGGGAGATAGGCCGGAAGTCATTGAAGGATGTAGGAGAGTCAAATTTTGGTGTAAGAGAAATGAAGGTGGCATTGATAGCCTCGTACATCTTACCAGAGGTCTTGCACTCTTCAACTACATTGAGAAGATCATTCCTAATGAGGTCAAAAAAGGCAAAGTAGAATTCAATGGACCAGCCATCTAGGCTAGGGCTTTTATCTTTCTTGAACCATTTTAATGTCCCCTCAAGTTCATCTCTAGTAACGAGAGAAGTTAGCTCAGTTGCTGCATCCAGATCTACAAAGCTTGGGAAGTGCCCTGCTACTTGAATGATATCAACAAGGTTTGAGGTAGGGGGCTCCTTACAGAGATGTTTGAAATGTGAGATACCCAACTGAGATAATTGATTGAAAGTTTTTGCAATACCTCCATTTGGCGTGGGCATTTTCCAAATGGTGTTGGAGGCTTTTCTCCCCTTGGAAAAGTTCTGAAAGTACCTTGTTTTCTCATCCCCTGCATTGAGCCAGATCGCTCTACTCTTGAGTCTCCAGGTTTCCTCTCTTTCCTTCAGAATTCTAGCTCTTTGATTTTCTAGCTCAATCAATTTTGACTTGGCTTCTGTGCTTATGAAACCCCTGTTATGGTCACCCATAAGATGCGCCAAGGATCATTCAATAGAGGTGAGGGTATGGGCATCCCTTTGGAGTTTTTCCTTTGCCCACTTGATAGTGAGCTTCTTGAGTTGCAAATGGTTGTGACAGAATCCCTCAGCCCGAGTAAGTCCTTGAGTGGGAGGGTTTTGCAACCAGAAATCTGAAACCAGATTTGTGTAGGAGGGGTCCAGAAGCCAAGATGAATTGAATTTGAATGGGGGTTTATGCTTAATAGGACGAACAGATATTTCTAGGTAGATGGGCGAGTGGTCAGAGATGCCTCGAGTTCCGACCCACTGCCTATAATGAGATAATCTCTGTATCATCAAGGTTTTGAGGATGAAATGGTCCAGTCTTCTAGCTAGGGCTGCCTCACCAACTCTTCTGTTCCTCCATGTTGGCAGGGGTCTAGTCATAGGAATATCTGAGAGGTGAGCTTGATCAAGAAGGTTTTCCATGGTATCAGAGAGTGGTTCAATCTGTGCCGATGATCCCCAGGACTCACTGTATCCAATAGAAAATTTTAGATCCCCGCCCATGATGAGATTTTTAGATGAGGTAAGACAGAGGTTTAGGAGCTGATTCCAAAAAGCCTCCCGTCCCTGACAAGGCCCATAAATATTCATAGTATAGAGATCCATTCCCAGCTCAGCAAAAAAAAAGTCGATACTAATGAACCCCTTTCCTCCCCAAGCCAAATTTAGATTTATGGTTCGAGGATTGTATCCCATAACTAAGCCACCTAAATGCCCAACAACATCTAGTGCAAGGAATTCCCATCCTAGCCTTAGATTTTGCAGATTTGGATTATGTGTTGAGCTTCACCGAGGGTTTCTTGGAGGAGGATAATTTTTACAGGCTCAGAGTCAAATAGCCTGTGGAGGGCTAGCTTTCTGGGCAAGCTAGCCATACCCCTGCAATTGAATGATAGGCATTTCATGGGGGAACCATGTCATGGGTATTCTTTGCTCTAAGAACTCGATCTAATGAAGATTGCCTTCCCAAGACCACCTTAGCACCAGCTTGAAGTATAGCATGCGAAAGGTAAGATTTGCGCCCATGAAGGGGCTTAATAGACATCGAGGAGAGGGACAGGCCAAGACCAGAGTGAGTTGAATGAGAAAACAAAGAGGGAGGGCTAGATTGCAGGTTATAAGGATGAGCGGGAGCCAGGGGAGGTGGTGATGGGGAGGAGGTGGCCTCAAAAATTAGGAAGGGGAGGTGGTGGAGTAAACCAGGTGATGGGAGAGAAGGGGGCAGGGAATAAATGAGGGAGAGGTGGGTCAATCCTATACAGATGCATTACGTTGATGATGTGCAAAAAATGCATAAGAAAAAGATAGAACAAGGGTATAGGGAAGAGGAGTACCTGAAGTACGAGCCACTTCAGCTACTGCCCTAGCTCGAATCAGAGGTGGAGATGGGGGACCCAAGGAGTTGCATGTAGATTGCTAGACTGGCTGAGTTGGGGTCGCCTTCCGACATGGGGCAGGTGCTACAAATGGTGCCTTCCAAGGGATGTCAGGGGTAGACCTTCCAATTCCTTCCTCCTTTTCCATAGCTGCTTCCGGGGGTTTCAAGACCAAAGGACATTCCTTATACAGATGCCCGACCTTGTGGTAGCGTCAGCATCTAAATGGAACCCCCTCATAATCAAGGATTTGAACCCTAGTGAAGTTACACCATTACTGATCTGGATTTAAACAGGAACGCAACAAAATACAAAGATAATGATATACACAAATATGCAGCGGAAATAATACTTCATTTCATTAATGGAAAATACTGAAGTATGCTTACAACCAGAAATGGAAATAAACTAGCTAGAGCGATGGTAGCTTATCTTTGAGAAGAGATGTGGTGGCTACATGCCTCTGAATTGTGTTACAATGAGGCTCGAAGGCCTATTTATTGTTTAAAAACAATGGAAAACCCTTCACATCCCAAAATCTAACCCTAGAAGATGAAACACCAAATTGTGGGCCCCGTTTGGGTAAATTGGTACATCAATTTCCCGGGGTCGTAACTTTGGCATATGATCTCCATTTGATGCATACGATAGCTCGTTAGAAAGATCTATCTGAGAAATACTACTTTGGGAAGGGAAACATCGGTCCATTGACCAATGTTGCCCCCATATTTCCCAAAAAACGTTGTTTATGGCCTCCAAACGGCTCTAAAAGTTCAGGACCCGAAAAAACTGCTAAAAATAGTAAATTGTGCTACAATTTCGGAAACTAAAAAACTGAAAAAGACAATTGCCAGGGTCCAAATGGGGTAGGTGGGTGGCCACCAACATTCACCTGGATCAATTGCAGAGTAATTTTTTCCTCCAAGCCCTCTCGAGTGTCCAGATGCACCAGAATGCGAGCTAGGGTTCGATTTTTGGACTGTACTATGGATTTTTCGTAATCCAAGAAGGTGTCGAGGGTATCCCGATTCACACGAACAATTCTTTAGACCAGTACTAGAGTGGTAAACATGGTAGCCGAACCCATAAAGGTCCAGCTCCTATCTGCTCATCGAAGAGAGGGCTCCATCTTTTGAGCAGCACTGGAGCCATTTCGATATGCCAATATCGTGCGAGAGCCAGGTTCGTGTATTCTTAAAGGGAAAAACGAAGCGGAAACCATCCAAAAGGGAGTATCTAAACATCCGGGAGTTGTATGAAAATCTGTCCCCATATATATTTAACCTACATCCCCAATCGTTCCGCCATGTAGGTTCTTCCACGAACCCTACCCACCAAAACTTTCCCTGCTTTGTCGACCACTTCACTCATGGTGAGTCCTTCCCCAAATTTTATGGTGTAATCCTTGCCAGATGCCTTGACGCACCTTTCTTTCCTCTTCCCTGTATGTGGTGCACTAGGGTGATCCTGTAACGGATCTAAGGGACTATTTACTTCTGAGTGTGGCTCCACCAACCTAACTTGGATTACCGGAGTATCGAAACAACCGGAAGGAGGAGCTGAGACTTGCGTCACCTTGCAACAACTGGGAGTATCATGGGTCTTCTATGTCTCTACGGCCGCTTCAGGGTTGGTTCCCGGATGAGATGGACGATTTTTGGAAAAATAGTGATTTGCATGGGGTGCAGGGTCGAAAAGAGGGGACGAGTAGGTAGCCAGAAGGTTTAGGGTTCCAGGAGATAGCGGCGAGTAGTCCAGGAAAGGTGAGTCGATGGAGAGGGTCCCAATGTGAAGGGTGGAGGCTGCAAGCCCAGGGAGGGATACAACCAGTGTCGGATTCAAGCTGGATGGTGCAAAGGAAACGAGAACCAATCTAGGGTTAGGGTTACAGAAGATAGCCTGCTCCGGGTAAGGATCCGACAAATAATCCACAGCGTCTAGCTCCATTCCCTCCATACTAAACCTAGGAATGGTAGACCGTTACCGTTGATAGTTGGAAGCAGGTGCATGCGAGGATAGCGGGTTGCGAAGGTAGCCTCGGAGGTTACGGTGACTACAGCTAACCGTAATCAGTATTATGGCTAAGGTAAGAGCAGAGAGAGTTGCAACGCGCCATCTTCCACATTGATCCCCCTTATCCTTGTCCCCTATCTTTTTACAATTATCATGCATTCATTTTTATAAATTTGTTTAAATATGACTATAAATTTATCTTAACCATTGATCGAGTAAGTGCTTGAAGAAATTTAAAAAAATTCAAGTGCAAATTTTTTTAGAGTACAAAACTTATTATATAATATATATATATATATATATATATATATACATATAGTATGCGTATGTTTTAGTATTTAAATTGTATTTTTGAATGCATAAATAGAATCAATGCCTTGGACTCTTAGATTATGTAGCTTAAATTTGCAATTCCAATATTATTTTTGGATTTCAAGTTAAATTATTCGCCAAAAAATGTAGAATAGTTAGGTTACATGAAAAGTAATTGATTTTTACTTGGATGGTTGGGCATAATGTTGTTATCCTCCCCACCCAAGTTCAACTCTTCTAAGTTGACATGTTTACGCTTTGGAATAGACTATGTTGCATTGTTGAGTGAGTCTACATTGAGGGCCTCTAAGAATACTCTCAATATTGGAATATTTTATTTATGGTCCACATTGAATTTTATATTATTATTATATTATTATATTATTATGCCACATATTAATTTTATATTAAAGTTTAAATGAAAAATTACACATTTATGGTTGAGAGTGAGAGTGAAATATGTTTACCACATCTTCTTAATACTTGGTTGTAACAACAAAAGTGGGATTATTGATGTTTTATAATGTTTTAAATTAAAACTAACCAAACAAATATATTCATTTTTTTTTTAGCTTAAACATTACTTTTAAAAGGCATATTTGTTAATTTGAGATTGAGTATAGAAGGAATTGCACAACTCCCTCATAATAAGTTGTAGAATGCATCTCTCAGCCCAATAATTTATCCTGAAGATGAACGCAGTTGTGGGATTGAAACGTCAATCACAAAACATTCATGAATGCGATGGATCCATAAACCTATTTGCAACAAGATAATAATCACAGAAGTCTGAAATCTGAAACCAATTATTTTATTTTATTTTACTTGTCCATTGGAACGGGTAGGGATTTTTTATGAAAAAGAAAAACTTGTTTCTATGCTAGTTCCTTTAGATTTTTCAGGCTTTATAGAAATTTTACTAATGTTTCCCATCCAAAAGACTATTTCCCTACATCTAGAAGTTCTTCTAGCTACATACCAAAACCGATATTTATTATAAACTCTGCAAAAGACACCTAATAACAAAACATACTTGCAATACATCAACTAATTCTGAACGAGTGACTTGAGCTTGATGGCCCAACTTCCAGGTCTACTCTATTCAAATCTACAACTTGTTTAGGAACTTTCAAGACTTGATCAGCTGCACCTTGGCTCCTTTTCCTTGGTTGAAATGTAGTGGTCTCTATGAAAATTTGATCCGGATTTAAGTAGGAACGCAACAAATTACATAGATAACCATAAACACAGAGATGCAACGGAAATAATACTTCATTTTATTAATGTAAAATACTGAAATATGCTTACAAACATAAATGGAAATAAACCAGCCAAGGTGATGGTAGCTTATCTCTGAGAAGATATGTGGTGGCTACATGCCTCTGAATTGTGTTATAATAAGGCTTGAAGGCCTATTTATTGTTGAGAAACAATGGAAAACCCTAAACATCCAAAAACCTAACCCTAGAAGATGAAAAGCCAAACTGTGGGCCCTATTTGGGTAAATTGGTACATCAACTTCCTAGGGTCATAACTTTGGCATACGATCTTCATTTGACGTGCACAATATCTCGTTAGAAATATCTATCTGAGAACTACAACTTTGGGAAGATAAACATTAGTCCATGAACCCATATTGCTCCTAGTTTTCCCAAAAAACATCGTTTACGGCCTCAAAATGGCTCCGAAAGTTCAAGACCAGAAAAACTGCTAAAAATAGTAAATTGTGCTACAATTAAGGAAACTAAAAAGCTGAAAGAAACAATGGTGGGGGTCCAAGTGGACTTGGCGGGGGGCCACCAATATCCACCTAGATCATTACACCCCCCTTAGGAGGCAATGATCCCCATTGCGTTGAGTTCCTCCATGAGATGAGGAAACTTTTGCTGAACTTGGTCCCTGGTGAGCCACTTGCCCTGGTGAAGGAGTTGGCCTACTTTGACAACTCGATACAGTTGGATATTCTGTTGGCAAGTGTGCTTGATCTATGTGTCCATGATCCGATCAATTGTAGCTTGTTCCATGCAATCTAGATTTAACTCTATGGTTGTGAGCTATTCTGCAATGTCAGATGTGTCTAGTAATGGTGGAAAGTATGGCCGAAGGTGGTCCACATTGAACACTGGGTGCAGGCCATGGAATGGGGGAATGCTAAGCTCAATTGCATTGTCTCCCACAACCTTGGTAATGGTGTAAGGACCATATCGGAGTGGTTTGAGTTTCTGATAGGCTCCCGTAAGGTGTTCCTTTTACAAATGCAACCAGACTTTGTCTCCCACCTGAAACTTGTGTGGCACCCGATGTTGATCATGTCACTGCTTGCACTTGGCATTTGATTTCTCCAGAATTTCATGGACCTACTGGCGAATATGTTGGATGTGGTCAATGAAGTTATTTTCCTTATCTGTTTCAGACTGGACATGAGTCGAATCTACGTGAGTAGCTGCAAATGGCATGGCCACATCAATAGGACATAGTGGCTGGAATCCCAAGCCCACCTGAAAAGGGTTGTGGCTAGTCAAGCTGTGGAGAGCTTGGTTGTAGCTGTGCTGAACATAAGGGAGGCTCTTGTCCCATGTGCATGGATGCTTGGATTTATACATGTGTAGAATGTGTACGATCATCCTGTTAACAACCTCTGTCTGGCCATCAGTTGGATGATGGAAGGCTATGGACTTAGTGAGTTTGGTGTCCAACATCGACCAGAGACTGGACCAAAATGTACTAAGGAACCTGTTGTCCCGATCTGAGATGATAGATTGTGGGATCCCAAAGTGTACCCACACTCGTTCAAAGAAGAGTTT
>APFE030366499.1:108295-126572 GCA_000404065.3 Pinus taeda
GAGATTTTGGACAAGTTCGTTTGGGTGATGATAAACCCTGTAAAATTGTTGGAATGGGTAAGGTTCTTGTAAAAACACAGAATGGAAACCAATGGCTACTAAAGGAGGTAAGGCATGTTCCAGATCTAAAGAAAAATCTGATTTCAACAGGCAGTTAGGCGGTGAAGGTTGTGTGACAACTTTCACAGATAAAGCTTGGAAGGTCACCAAAGGAGCCCTGGTAATAGCAAAAGGCGAAAAGGTTGGTACATTGTATTTATGCAATGGTATTTCTAACTCTGTTATTGCTTTAACTTCCAAAGGAGCAGATGCAGCATTATGGCATCATAGGCTTGGACACATGAGTGAAAAGGGAATGAAGATTCTTCACTCAAGGAATTTGTTGCCGGGTTTGAAGAATGTTGATTTGGACTTCTGTGAGAATTGCATTATGGAAAACAGAAGAGAGTCAGATTTCTCAGAGTTGGGAAAGAAAAGAAGAATGAAAAATTGGAGCTTGTGCATACAGATGTATGGGGACCTGCTCAGGTATCATCTCTCGGTGGCTCTCGTTATTATGTTACTTTTATTGATGATGCGACTAGAAAAGCTTGGATTTATTGTATTAAGAATAAATCTGATGTATTTGATACTTTTAAGAAATGGAAAGCTTTGGTTGAGATTGAGACGGGAAAGAAATTGAAGTGTCTTAGATCAGACAATGGAGGTGAATATTGCAGCAAAGAGTTTGATAAGTACTGTTCAGAGCATGGAATTCGCAGACAGAAAACAGTTCCAAGAACACCACAAGAAAATGGTGTGTCAGAAAGGATGAACAGGACAATCATGGAGCGTGCAAGGTGCATGAGATTGCATGCAGGATTGCCTTTACAGTTTTGGGCAGATGCTGTAGATACTGCTGTTTATCTAATAAACAGAGGGCCTTCAAGTTCCTTGGATGGTGGTGTTCCAGAGGAAGCATGGACAGGTAAAAAGGTAAACTACTCTATTTTAAAGCCTTTTGGTTGTGAGGCCTTTGTTCATATTGATAAAGAAAATAAACAAAGCTTGAAGCAACGTCAAAGAAATGTACCTTTATTGGATATGGTGTTAATGATTTTGGTTATCGCTTATATGATTATGAAAATAAAAAAATCATTAGGAGCAGAGATGTAATATTCAATGAAAAGGTCTTTTATAAGAATCAGTTGCAGGAAAAGGAACAAGAAAAGGAAAACAAGGAATATGCAGTTCTTGATGAAATCAATGAAAAAGTAAAGGTGCCCGAAAATAATAATAATCAACAACCACAACAACAACAACCATCACAACTACAACAGGCACCCCAAACACCTGAAAGTGGTGTTAGAAGATCTACCAGGATAAGTAGACCCCCTGAACGATACTCTCCCTCATTATATTATTTATTGTTGACTGATTCCAGTGAACCTGAATGTTATGAAGAAGCAATGCAGGTTGAAAGCAGGAAGAAGTGGGAGGTAGCCATGGAAGAAGAGATGGACTCCTTAATGCATAAACAGACTTGGGATTTAGTCAGGTTGCCTGCAGGAAAAACTACATTGAAGAATAAATGGGTTTACAGGTTGAAGGAAGAAGATGGAGGAAAACAGAGGTACAAAGCTAGACTTGTGGTGAAGGGGTTTGCACAGAAGCAAGGTATTGATTTTGATGAAATATTTTCTCCTGTTGTTAAAATGACTTCAATCAGAACTATTTTAAGTCTTGTAGCAGTTGAATATTTGCATCTTGAGCAGTTAGATGTAAAGACAGCCTTTCTCCATGGGGATTTGGAGGAAGAGATATATATGCAGCGGCCACAAGGATATGAAGTGAAAGGGAAGGAGAAACTTGTGTGCAGGTTGAAGAAGAGCTTGTATGGCTTAAAACAGGCTCCAAGGCAGTGGTATCTAAAATTTGACAAGTTTATGTCTGAACAAGGCTATACTAGATGTCACTTTGATCATTGTGTTTATCTGAAAAAAGCAAAATGATGGCAGCTATATTATATTGTTATTGTATGTAGATGACATGCTTGTTGCAGGGTCTAACATGTAGGAAATAAATGTGCTCAAAATAAAATTGGCAAATTCATTTGCAATGAAGGATTTGGGAGCTGCAAAACAAATCCTTGGTATGAGAATAACTAGAGACAGGAAAATTTGCAAATTAACATTGTTTCAAAATGACTACATACATAAGGTGTTGAAAAGATTTAATATGCACAATGCAAAACCAGCTAGTAAACCTTTTGCTAGCCATTTCAAACTTAGTAAGGAAATGTGCCTAAAGACCCAAGAAGACATGGATTATATGTCTAAAGTTCCATGTGCATCAGTAGTTGGAAGCTTAATGCATGCAATGGTTTGCACAAGGCCTGATATTGTACATGTAGTGGGATTTGTAAGCAGGTACATGAACAATCCAGGAAAGGAACATTGGATGGTAGTGAAATGGATTCTTAGATATTTGAAAGGTACCATAAATCAAGCATTATGCTTTGGTGGTTCAAACATTTCTCTACAGGGATATGTTGATGCAGATATGGCAGGGGACAGAGATAACAGGAGGAGCACTACAGGATATGCATTTACTGTGGGTGGAACAGCTGACAGTTGGTTTCAAAAATCCAAAGTGTTGTTGCACTTTCAACAACAGAAGCAGGGTATGTTTCTGCTAGAGAGGCTAGTAAAGAAATGATTTGGTTACAAAGGTTTATGGGTGAATTGGGTAAGGAGAATGATATGGGCATGTTATACAGTGATAGCCAAAGTGCCATTCATTTTGTGAAGAACTCAGCATTTCATTCCAAGACTAAACACATATAGCTCAAGTACCATTTCATACGACCAGTGTTGGAAAATGGAGAGTTGAAGCTGGAAAAGATACACACTAGCCAGAATCCTGCAGATATGCTAACAAAAGTTGTAACCAGGGAGAAACTGAGAATATGCTCAGTTTCAATTGGTCTTCAAGGATGACGATGAAGATGAGAAATAGCCAGGTCCAAAGAGGATTCATTATCTAGTAAATGAAGCAACGATGGAGTTGCGACAATCATTCTCCAAGTGGGAGATTGTTGGATGTGGAGCATGATTGTTCAAAGGTATTTGTTTCAGCCAGATGTATACCCTAGGAAGTTTGTACACCCCTCCACGCGGGGGGAGGTGTGGGGGGGCCGATCCACCCTGGTTGGGGGGTCTTGGAGCTAGCGGTCCCTGGTGGGGGTTTCGGGGGTAGCGCCCCCAAAGCTAAAACTAGATGTAAAATTGCCTTGTAAAAGTATAGTAATTTCTAGTCAATCTAGGTCGTTCATTAGGCGGATGATCCGATGGTAGAACTTATGTTTAGTTTAGGGTTTTTTGCCCTAGAAGGGAACCCCTTTCTTTGTATGAGGGCATTGTATTTGAGGTTGTGTGATAGATGTGTATTCTTTGAGCGAGAAGCAAAGAGGTGAGACTGTGAGAGAAAACAGAGGATATTACAATGGATCTGTTGTAGCTTGTGTCTCTTCATTTTGTTGGATAATAGAAAGGAAGGACTAGTTATTCAGGGTGGACGTAGCCCAAACTGGGTGAACCACGTATATCTGTGTCTCTCTTGTTTTATGTGTTTTCTGTGTTTATATTTCTAAATTATTTTATGTGTTCCAGTGCTCAGTAATATATAATTTTCTAACAAGAGGCATCTGTCTTGACCTCAAATGGTTATTGCAAGTCTGGTAATGTGAGCACCGGTGCCGAGCAGAGGCAATATTTCAACTCTGTGAATGCCTTCTATTGAGATTCAAACCAAAAGAATTTTGCTTTCGCTCCTCCCTTGGTGACTTGACTCAATGGCTAAGTGATATGAGAAAATCCCAACACGAACTTGTGGTAGAAGTTGGCAAGACCTAGAAAACTGCAGAGCTCTATCAGAGTGGTTGGAGATGGCCAATCCTGAATGACTTGGATCTTGGCTAGATCCACATGCACCCCTTATTCATCAATAATGTATCCCAGATACTGAACTTGGGTTAGGGAAAAGTGCATTTCTCCAAATTGGCACATAACTTGTGTTGCCATAGACTTTGGAGAACCTGTCAGATGTGTTGGAGGTGCTCTTCCCAACTCTAGCTGAAGATCAGGTTGTCATCGAAGTATACCACTACAAATGATTTGGTGAGTGGCCGCAAGATGTCATCCATTAGCCTCATGAAGGTTGCAGGAGCATTCGTCAATTCGAAAGGCATAACCAACCATTCGAAAGGCCCTCCTTGGCTTTGAAGGCAGTCTTCCACACATCAGAGGGTTCGATTGGTACTTGGTGATATCTTGACTTCAAATCAATCTTTCTGAAATATTTATTCCCTTTCAGTTGGTCCAAGAGGTCATTAATCTGTGGGATAGGGTACACATTATGGAAAATTATCTTGTTACCCGATAGTCAATATAGAGTCTCCAAGTCCCATCCTTCTTTTGTAACAACAAAATCAGGCTCCCACAGGGCAATGAACTCGGATGGATGTGACCTTTTTGTAGCAACTCCTGAATTTGCCTCTTGATTTGATCATTCTCTAGACTGAAGCGCCAATAGATTGGTCCATTGGGTAACAGTGCACCTAGGATCAGATCGATGGAATGATTGACCTGACAGTGTAGAGGAACCCCTGCAGGGGAGGTGAAGATGTCCTCGTACTCCTCCACAACCTTGTCCATCTGAAGTTGTCATGCGGAGGGGCCTTGTCTGGATGTTTTGGCCACCATCTTCTTCTTTCCTTAAGGGCATGTCATTAGGAAAACAAATTTCCCGGTTTTTGAAATGAGCTTATTGCACTGTTTTGCAGTAACCAAAGAGATGGCGGTAGGTGGTGCTACCTCTGGTATCCCTTACAACTTATTTCCCAAAGTAACAACAACAGCATAGGGCCTTGATTCATACACAACATGTCGCTTCCACAAGTATGGTTGTCCTAATAATACATCACAAACTTCAAGGGGAGAAATGTCACACAATACCTCACCCGTGAAGGGCTTGATGTTGTATGGTGTACGGTTGTGGATGTGTTGTGGTCTATAAGCCCAGCCGCTTCATGACCTCTGCCGAAATGAGGTTCTTTTGGCTCTGGCTATTGATAATGAACTATAGTGGGGAGCCCTTTACCCACATCTAGGAGTGGAAGAGACGCTCCTCCTCCTCTGGATCTTCAAGTTCCTCCTTCTGGATCTTCATGGTGGCAATGGTGGCATTGGGCTCCGCGTCGATAATCTGCTTCCCTTTCTTATTCCCCTTGTTGGCTTCTGACTCAGAGTTAGAACATGCATCTAATTCTGAAACCTTTAGCTCAGCCACCAATGACTGCTTTGCCCAACACTCATTTGTGTTGTGAGTGGAGCTCTTATGTAACTCACACCACTTTCCTGTGTACTTTTTTGGCTTCGCTGCGCTGTTCTTTGCTTACAGTTTTGGCAGGTTGTCTTGGCCTGCCCTACCTCGGCTTTGTCCTTTTTTCTGCAGTTTGGGGGCACCCTCCCTTGCTTCGGATTTGCAGATCCAAAGTCTCGCTTCTTCTGTTTAAAATTTTGCTCGACCTTGACGGCATATCGGTATGTCGTGTCGAGCAAGGAGATGTTCAAGAATTATATTTCTTCCTAGATGTACTTGTGCAGGCAGCCATGGTATTTAAGTATCAAATGTTTCTCCAAATCCTTGATACCCAACTTTGTGTGAAAGGTATGGAAAATATTGGTAAACTTCAGCACGTCTTGGTCCCTTTCCTACCGCAGCATGGTCCATTTTATGTATTGATCCTCATATCTCCTGACAAGGTAGTGCTGCTCCTTGATGGCATCCTAGAATGAATTCCAAGTGGGTGCAGCTGAAAATAGTGAGCTTGTACTTTCATCCTTCTGCTC
Source organism: Pinus taeda (assembly GCA_000404065.3). Lineage (NCBI taxonomy): Eukaryota > Viridiplantae > Streptophyta > Pinopsida > Pinales > Pinaceae > Pinus > Pinus taeda. The sequence continues at coordinate 114,187 of APFE030366499.1, forward strand.
GCAATAGGTTTCCCACTAGTCCTTGATGTGGGGGGCTACTTTGAGAAGAGCGAAAATACATTTTCCTAACTGGAAAAATCATGAACAGAAAAATAACCCTCTAGCAAATTTAACCATTTGTCGACGACATATGCATCTATCTGACCCTCGAATATGGGGATTTCAAAATTAACTTGTACTTTAAATGGTGTGGTGTTTCCAGAGTAGCTGTTGGAAGCCAATGCGTTGCCCCTAGGTAGCCACTAAAGGATCTGGGCAAATTTGTCCATCATCGCGTTCCTTTGTCACTCGAGGGCTTCTTCGAGCAAGATTTTGATAGGATCTCTTGCCCCCTCATCTCTCTTTTCATCCGCCATGGGAGGCTGTTGGGATTTGCAAGGCTAGTCTTGCAAAGGTTCGACCAGTTCAAGCCCTAACTCCTTATATCCCGACCTCGTTGGGGACATGCAAAGAAAAATAGAGAAAAAGCAGACCGCTCTGATACCACTTATCCAGATTTAAACAGGAACTCAACAAATTACAGAGATAACCATAAACACAGAGATGCATCAGAAATAATACTTCATTTCATTAATGTAAAATACTGAAATATGCTTACAAACATAAATGGAAATAAACGAGCTAGGGCGATGGTAGCTTATCTTTGAGAAGAGATGTGGTGGATACACACCTCTGAACTGTGTTACAATGAGACTTGAAGGCATATTTATTGTTGAGAAACAATGGAAAACCCTAAACATCCAAAAACCTAACCTTAGAAGATGAAACTTCAAATTGTGGGCCCCATTTGGGTAAATTGGTACATCAACTTCCCGGGGTCGTAACTTTGGCATACAATCTCCGTTTGATGAACACAATATCTTGTTAGAAAGATCTATTTGAGAACTACAACTTTGAGAAGATAAACATCGGTCCATGGACCCATGTTGCTCCTATTTTTCCCAAAAACCGTCGTTTAGGGCTTTAAAACGGCTTCGGAAGTTCAGGACCCGAAAAACTGATAAAATAGTAAGTTGTGCTACAATTAAGGAAACTAAAAAGCTGAAAGAAACAATGGTGGGTGTCCAAGTGGACTTGGAAGGTGGCCACAGTATCCACCTGGATCAAAAACTTATTAATTAAGGAGTTTATTTGTGACGGGAAATAACAAATAAATCACACTAAAATTCTTCACAATAAAATTACATTGCAGAAAATAAACTAGAACTGAGAAAATAGATGCACAAACACACACACAATAAAAAATACACTAATATTTCAGACAAAAGTCCCTAAAAAAACCCAACTGGGAAAACCAGTGCAGCAAATGAGGGTTTGTTTTATTATATGCGACAACAAAATCTGAGTACAATATCTAGATGCCAATCTGGAAATCCTCTAGCAAAATAATCTAGCCAAATATAATAGTGAGACAATTTGTCTCATTGCTTGTACTGCCTCTGTGTTGCCCCTACGTAGGATCTACTCGCACTGCCTAAGGAACATCCCTGAAATTGTCATTTTGTTTGTCTCTGCCTCCAGGGATGACTCGCTTGGCCTTCTAGATATTTTCCCAGCCACCAATAATTGAATCAACCTCTCCTCTATCTAAATCAAACTACTCTCTGAAGCCTTCTGGGCAGGCCCTGCATGGCCTCACTGAGAAATAATGTGGGCCTCTTATTGTTGACTCTCTGGCACAGGAACTTCACTGGAAATCACTATTGTTGCTCCCTCAATCGTTAATGTTTTTGTTCTATGAAAATTTCATCTATTGCAATAACTGGAAATTCTTATCCTATCTGTAAATTTAATTATGCAGTTTATTTGCTACGACAAATAATGAATAAATCACTGCTGCAATTTTCACCATAAAAACAATGCGGGAAATAAAATACTAGAAATGAAGAAATTCTAGCACACACACAAAAATTTAACACGGTTATTTTTGGACAATTGTCCCCGAAAAAACCCAACTTGGGAAAACCAGTGCAACATATGAAGGTTTTATTATTAATCTTCAGTAGCAAATCTTAGTACAATAATTTGGATGTTGTACTAGCAATCCAATCTCGGAAAAATACTAGCAAAATTATTGTAAGAATTTTCCCTCACCCACAACTAATTTATGTCCCTGGAATTTCCTCCCTAGACACACACAGATCCTTTTGCATCAACCTCTACACAATGCTTACACAGATTCTTTTGTAGCTACCTCCGGAAATATTTGAAATCAATAGTTCTATCTTTCTCTGTATATGGAAGTGACTCATTGGATTATATGATCAAGATCCCAACAACCAGCTGCTAAAATACCAGCTCCTCCTACTAGATCAAAATGTTATGTTGTTATGCCTACGCAACGCTTGTGCAGATCCTTTGGGAATTTCACACTCCCTCTTACTGCCTCTCCCGGAATTGGAATACTTCCTCAGGAAATGTTGCTGACATCCTCTACAACTTGCTACTCACCCTCTGGCTCTATCTTCTCTGCTAAGTCTCTGCTACTGAGAAAATTGAACTGCCTAGGCAACTCAGTATCCTTTGTTGGGGCACTAATGACCAATATTATATCTTAAACCAGGGATAGGATCATCTTAAACTCGATCTGTGTGAGTTTCTAGAGAATTCTCACATTGACTTAATTAATTCTGATTAATTAACCATATTCCCTAAGTTTAGACTTAGGAAATATTTTAAAAACCGGCTAATAATCTAATTAAGGCATCTCTAGGTGGAATTTCCATAAACGATTTATGTGTTTCTGAGATCTCGTGTATTCTAGCCTCTCCAAAAAAATTCATGGCTAGAACACATCCTATGCTACAAAAACTAACACTCCCTCTTAGAGAGGATTGTGTTCTCTTTAGTGTTGCACATCTTGCCAAAACACCCTATCTCTGAAGCACCTCCTGTTTCATTGTTGATGTCTAGTTGTTGCTGCCCACCAACTACTGCGCAACTCTAATGATGCATCTTTATTGTTGCTGACACTACTGTATTGCTTCCAACTCTGCATATGCACTATAACTCCCTCTCATATGTTGTTGTTACAATTGCAACTGAGAAGCATCCAAAATAATATGTCCCTACTACTAAAATGTGTTCTCCACCATACCCATTTGTTCTCTGAAATATATGAACTTAGCTCTCCCTAGAGCTTTCATGACTATATTTGCAACCTACTCTTCAGTGGGAACATATTGTAGCTGGACCACACCACCTATACACAATCTTTGATGAAATGACATCGAATATTATATATATTTTATATATATATATATATATATATCTATATATATATATATATATATATAATATATATATATATATATTATATATTATATATATATATATATTTTTATATATCTATATATATATATATATATATATATTATATTATTAATATTATATATATAATATATATATTATATATATATATATATAGATATATTGACCTTCCATGAAACAATGGATTCTCAAAGAGCTTGATGCAACTTTGATTATCACGGTAGACATTGGTCGCCTCCATCCTCTGCCTGAACAAAATTACTAGCAGCTTCTGAAGCCATATAGCTTCACGTAGTTGTGCTCACTACCATGTACACTTCTTCTACAGAGCTCAGTGCGACAGACTTCTGCTTCTTATTGCACCATGAAACCAACCTTGATCTAACACTGAAGCAGTTCCTGGAGGTACTTTTCCTATCTACTGAACCACCCACCCAATTTGCATATGTGAATACACAAAGTATAACATCATCCCCTTAGGTATATCTCAACCATACTTGACTGCATCGTGCACATATCTCAAAATATGCCTTGCTGCTACCTAGTGTACCCTCTTCGACTCTACCATAAACTGACTGAGGGTACTGACTGTGAAGCAAATATCTGACCTAATGTTGACCAGATATATGAGAGACCCAATAAGATATCTATACAAGTTGGGGTCGACATCCTTGTCATTTAATGCATCTATCATTTGATGTGTCTTTCATAAACCCACTCATTAATGTACCTCAAATCTTAAATACTAAATTTAAAATTTGAATATCTCCCACAACACAATTTTATTAAACCTGCTCATTAATGTGCCTTATATCTTCATTTATAAATTTAAATTTTAAACATGCTAATCTCCTCACAAAATTTTATTAAACTATGTTGAGATTATTGATCAAGCCTAGTTCTAAACTAGATGCATGGAAAAAAATAGATTATGATTTATTAATAGTGACAAAGTCCTAACTTTTTTTTTACTCCAACAAAATTATAAATTTGTTTAAATATTACTATAAATTTATCTTAACCATTAATTAAGTAAGTGTTTAAAGAAATTGAATTTTGTGAGGTGTAAACTTTTTGTTAGAGTACAGAACTTTTTATATATAGCATGAGTAAATTTTCAGTATTTAAATTGTATCTTTGAATGCATAAATGGAATCAATGCCTTGGACACTTAGATTATGTGGCTTAAATTTGCAATTCTAACAATTTTTTTTTGGATTTCAAGTAAAATTATTAGCCAAAAAATAGAATAGTTAGATTACATGAAAAGTAATTGATTTTAGCTTGGGTGGTTGGGAAAAATAGGTGTTATCCTCCCCACCCAAGTTTAACTCTTGTAAGTTGACATGTTTATGCTCTGGAATAGACTATGTTGCGTTGTTAAGTGAGTCTATATTGAGGGCCTCTAAGAATACTCTCAATATTGGAATATTTTATTTATGGTCCTGTTGTGGCCACCAACAACCCCCCTCCTTCTTTAGTATTAGTAATAACATAAAACAAGTGGCGACCCTTAGTAAAAAATTCAATTTTTTTTTTGTATTATAGTCCTTAAAAATATATCGCTTCGCGAGAAGAGACTAGAACATTTCTTTATGAGCATAATAAAAAACTGCGAAAAAGCGACACGAAATGCATCGCATCGCATACATTAAGAAACACCCATAAATGAAGATCTTAAGAAATCTCCAATGGTCGATATGCGACATCGCTTGTCGCAACATCGCATAAACAACACACAATGATTTAACATGATCTACGATAAATGCGATGTTGCGATGCTACAATCTGCGATCTGCAATCTGCGACATCACAACCTTGACAAAATGCGATAACGCGATGACGTAATGCAAGTTGCAGAAATCGCCCATCGCAAATTTTCCTCAGCTCAACATTTAAAAAAAAAAAGCTGTCCGTAAACCAAAAAATTGGATGCGCACCTTAAAGAAAATTAATGACTGTACGCCAAAGTGTTAATGAAGGATAGTTTTGTGTTTGTCAAGAGAGTCAGTTCACAACGAGTAACATTATTTTATACATTCATAGAACTTAGAGCTTTCGCATCAATATTTATTGTCATTACTCTTTTCCTTCGTGTGAACTGCAGGAATGGAAAACAGGAAACATCTAAGGAAAAAGGGAAAGCGCCAATGCTCGAAGACAGAGAAGAGATACCGCATGCAACGAAACCGCGGATTCCAGATTATTTCTGAACAAATGCTGACATCAGTAGCTGACTCAACACTCAGGGTCAAAAGCTCACAAAAGCAGCATGTTTACAAAAAATCTTGAAGCTTATACCCGGCAAAGGAAAAGGCGTTAAAAGCGAAAAACGCACCAGAAAGGCCCAGATCAAAGAACGAAGGCAGTTTTCGATACAAGGTCCCTAACTTGCTTAGTCATTCGCAAGTCCGGAAATCAAGATAGCAAAAGCAGAAGGCAACTAGCCGACTCTTCCCAGGCAAATGTTGAATGCTTGCAACATTAAGGAGCAAAAGCAGAAATAGTTAGGAATTAGATTCGAATTTTTAGAAATAAGTTTGCTTAGAAAAAGGGCCGTCATTTAAAAACCGTATCCTAAATTTATGTAATTAAGTTATTTAGTTAGCAATATTTAAACCCTTCTCATACACTTAGAGAAGGGTCCAGGAATTTTTCAAAAACTTATCCTCAGAACATGCACTTTTGCATCCTCAGAGGAGGCTTTGATGAATGAAAGGATCAAGATTTATTGATGTTTGCATTTGATATCTGCTACTGATGTTGCACTTCTGTACTCTTAGTAGATATTAGAACAAGGAGAGATAAGTCATTGTTGCTTGAAGCTTATGAGTAGGACCAGTCATAAATGGTACTTTTATCTCTTGACCATTTCTGCTTATATTCTTAAAGCAATATACAGTTTTTAGTTGCTTATATGTTATTACATGAACGTTTGTGTTACCATTTGGCACTTTTGTACGATGGAGCCATTTATTTATGTTTAATGTGTGAATAACTTATTATGCGATATGCTGTTCACAACTGTTTTGCCTAACTTTTTATGCAAAGTGGTTCATCTTAATTGATTTCCATTCTTATAATCGCTAAATGATCTTTATTACCAGTTATTATATGAAATCTCTTTAGATCGCATAATAGAAGAATTACATCCTGGGTTAGCATAGATTAGATGTGCTGTTGTCATTAGATTACAATAGCATAGAGTTAGATTAAAGTAGTTTAGATAGGAACTTTTAGATCTGCAACATCCGATCCTGCACACACACACACACCCTTAGATTGGGAAATTGGTCCCATTATCCCCAGTTGGACCCGCTATACCAAATGGATAAGGATCTATCAACCAAGGTCCGGACCGGGCGGTTATCCCCCTTGTTGTCGACCCGATTTTCGGGGCTTCAACATATTTGGTGCTAGAAGGAGGGCCTTAACTATGAATGGAACCTAAATCAAAATCTAAATACCATTCTGAGAGTAAATTGCCCTCATCATCTCCCCCGACTTCCCAATTACGTTTGAATCCAGAGTCAGAAGTCGCTCGAGTATCAACCACTGCTACACACCCTAATATTTCAGACCAATCTACCATTGAACCTCCTGAAGTTGAATCTCTGATTCACAAACTTCAGGGATTTTTCGTTTCTCCTCAGAGGTCTAATAAATCTCAAAGCAGTGTGACTTCGCAGTACAATCCTGCTCAACCCCTAACCAGGTTAAAGAGTGAAAATTTTGGCATTCAGCCAACTGAGTTTCCTCTTCCCACCAGGAAAAGAGCAAGGAAATTACTGCAAGAGTCTGATAGTGAGAATCTTTCATCCACTTCATCCATTTCAACTACCCCACCGCGAAGTCAACCACCCACACCTCCATTCCAAACCATCATCCATCCGTCTACCGGAACTCCCACAACCCCTCTTCAATCATCTACGATCATAGTATCCTTATCTTCCTAGCCACAGGGATCATCTTCTGCACTTTCCTTTACTAGCAGCTCAACGATGGCCCAGTCTGCATGGAACAACCCTGGAGCAGTTTTAATGCTTGCCCCCTTGAGTCCAATACCAGCACATCCTGAGAAATGGCTGCCCAAATTCAATCCAGAAGCAGGCATGCTAGTGGAAGAACACATAAACAATTTCATGCTTTCTATCAATCTCAACGGAGTTACCAATGAAGACGTTGTTGTTCGGCTTTTTCCCTATACACTACAAGGGACAGCCGGGTCATGGTACTTTTCACTACCCTCCGGGTCTATCACAAGTTGGGATATCTTCCAGAATCAATTCCTTACCAAGTTTGGTGATGACAGATCAATGACAACGTTAATCAATGACCTATCCAATCTTAAAGCTGAAGCTAAAAAGCCTATCAAAGATTTCAATTTACAGTTCAATAAAATTCTCAACAAAATTCCCACTACTTCCCAACCCAGCGAAGAAGTATGATGTGAATGGTATATTACTGCTTTACCATCAAACACAGCAATCTTCATGGATAGAGAAAATAAAACAACCTTTAGTTGAAAACATGACAGAGGTGATAACAGTAGAGAAATGCGTAATAGCCCTAGAAAAGAGATCCACGATAGAGGAATGCAAATCTAAAAAAGTCACTTTCAAAGAAGACTCCAAAAAGAAACAAGCAAAAGACCCTTTTGATTTGGAAGGATTGCAGAAAGTTTTGAAGACCATGTCTAATGAGATGGTTGACATATAAAAACAAGTAGTAGAAGCTTCTTCAAAAAATCCCTACAGAGCTTTTAAAAGAGGTCCTTCGATGGATGCAAAACCACCCAATGCCATTTCAAACGCTGAATCCGAGGAAGAGGAAGAAGAAGAAAGTGTCACTGAAGGGCAAACTGATGACGAAGAAGTTGTGGAATTACAAGGAATGTGGGATTTCATCCTCCCACAAGAAGAAGATCAAGAAGTATTTCCAGTTAGCACACAAAGAAAAAATCAGCTTGATCCTCCCCAAACTACCTCTAAGCAGAAGAGCGCAAGCCCTGCAACAAAAGATAAAGTCGTAACAAAGAAAACGACCACTAAAGTGACCCAATCTAACCCAGTCCAAGCAGATCAAACAACTCCATCAAAAACACTGATAGTGTCGGATGAAATGGAGTACAATATCATTGATGACATGAAAAAGACTAGGGCTAATATTACCCTTTACGAATTGAGCAAATTGAAACATCAACAGAAGATAATGATGAAAGAAATACATGCCGTGCCTATTTCGTCTTTGCATACTGCTGTACTCTCTCAAGCTTCCCACAACATGGGAGGACCTCCACCTAGCGCAATCAATAAGATTGATCCAAACGACATCGCCTTAATTGGAGGAAGATCAAGATCTCACACTCCCCCGTTTCTTCTCACTTATGAAATTTTCAACAAAAATGTGCAAAATTGTTTGGTAGATTCTGGTGCTTCATCAAATATTTTACCCAGAGCAATATGTGCCAAGTTAAATGTCCAACCACAAAAATCTGCAGTGCGCATAGTTCAACTTGATTGATCTCAAGTCGAAGTGATTGGTGAACTTAATCAAGTAACCATAATATTGTCATCCAACCCGAAGATATGTCAGGTTATTAACATTCTAGTGGCTGATATCCCAGAATTCTATGGCCTAATTTTTAGCAGAGATTGGTCCGAAAAACTCCATGGATACTTCGCAACCGACTGGTCACACATGTGGTTACCCTACAACAGTAAACCAAATCAAATAAAGGTTGAACAAAAGTTACACCAGAAGTACATGGTAACAGAATTAGAGGGAGAAAATGAAACAGTAGCGTATAATAGCAGTATCATAGGCAATTACTCGGTAGGTTCTTTTCTCGTCAATTTCAATGCTCACACATCACCCTACTTGGAAAATTCAATTTTGTCCCAAGTCGAAATTTTTTCCCAAACTGATAGTTCAAAGTGTGTTAATTTTTGAGATAAACCTGTGAATACATCTTTGCTTTGGAAATTATATTTTGATGGCTCTAAATCTAAGGAAGGAGTAGGAGCAGGATGCATTCTAATTAGTCCAAAAGGAAATAATACCATGCTTACGTGCAAACTCGAATTCGATTGCACAAACAATACAGCAGAATACGAGGCCTTGGTGCAAGGCCTGTACAAAGCAATCGAGTTGAACATCAAGTATCTTCAAGTCTTCGGAGACTCTAAGATTGTCGTCAAATAGGTATGTAACACTATACATTGCTTATCAGGTCATTTAAAACACTATCAATCTTTAGTACAAGATCTGACTGAGCATTTCATAGCATTTAATATTTCTTCAATCCCAAGACTCCAAAACACGAGCGCAAACCTTTTGGCTAACGTAGCCTCTAAGCTTATTCCCTCTAAAGATTTTAGTGCAGATAGATTCTCAATAGAATTAATCTTTAGACCGTCCATCCCTAACAACATTACAAATTGGAGAGTATTCAATGACAAGCCTGATATTGTAAATTTCCTCACTTCTGAAGGATCCTACTCCAACCAAATAATTGACGAGGACCATCACGATCGACAAATACAACAAAATAGCACTGATAATGCTATACCTAAATCGATGGTTAAGTTAGAAGACTTATACGATTTGAAAAATTGGTTTAAAAGCTCTACCAATTCAAAGCTCTACAGTCCAACCTTGAACTACGAATTAGTAAACCTAGGAACCGATGATAAACCACAAAACGTTAACCTAGGCCTCGACCTAGCCCCTGAAGAAAAACTAGCGTATATTCGTCTTTTGAGACAATATAAAAATGTTTTTGCCTGGAATTATGATGAACTGAAGACATACGAAACTTCTATCATTCAACATACTATTCCTAGGATCAATAATGAAAAACCTGTCCAACAGAAACTAAGAAAGATCCACCCCAATTTAGAAAATCATATAAAAACTAAGCTAAATAAGTTATTAAAAGCCAGAATAATTTTCCCCGTCAGACATTCCAAATGGGTCTCCAATATGGTACCCGTTAGAAAGAAAAACGGAGATATTAGAATCTGTATCGATTTTCGGAATCTTAACAAAGCTTGTCAAAAAGACAATTTTCCTCTTCCACCTATGGAACAAATACTACAGGCAGCAGTAGGCTCAGAACTGATGACTTTCTTGGATGGATTTTCAGGATATAATCAAGTGCTGGTACGTCCCGATGAGCAGTTGAAAACCACATTTAGAACTAAATGGGGCACATACGCATATCAGAAGATGCCATTTGGTTTGATTAATGCTGGCGCTACATTTCAGAGAGCCATGGACATCGCATTTAAAGGTTTAGCCGATAAGTCTGTAGTAATTTATTTGGATGATATAACAATGTACTCCAAGAAGTGAAGCGACCATCTCAAAGACTTAAAACAAATCTTTCAACGATGTTTAAGGCATGGAATTTCACTTAACCCAAAGAAAGCTTTTTTCTCATTAAGTGAAGGAAAACTTCTAGGATTCATAGTGTCCAAATCCAATATTCACATTGATCTTGACAGAATCAAAGAAATTTTTGAAATATCCCTACCTCATAATAAAAAGGCCATGCAATCTTTCCTTGGTCAAATCAATTTTGTAAAGAGATTTGTCCCAGATTTTTCACGAATTGTGTCTCCTTTGCAAAACATGATTAAAAAGAATTCAAATTTTAAATGGGGTCAAGATGAACATGAAGAATTCAACCTGATCAAACAAGCTATTATTAATGCTCCATCTTTAGCAACCCCGAATTTTTCTAAATCTTTTATTTTATACACATTTGCCTCAGAGAAATCATATGCCGCAATTCTAACTCAAGCAAATCAAGAAAAAGCAGAAGCCCCAATTGCGTTTTTTAGCTCAAATTTACAAGGTGCTGAACTCAATTATCCAGACGTGGAGAAACAGGCCTATGCTGTTTTCAAAGCAATCAAATATTTCAGACCTTTTTTACTTAAAACCCGTACTAAGATCATAGTACCATTTCCAGTGGTAAGAAATCTTCTAGTACAGAAGGATGTGGATGAGAAAAGGGCCAATTGGATCACTGCTTGACAGGAATACGACCTTGAAATCAAACTAGAAAACATTGTAAGAGGTCAAGGCTTCTGCAAAATGTTGGCTGGAGCATCGAAAATTTCTGAAAATTCATCTGAAGAGGTACAAATGTGTGAGGTAAGCCTAAACAATGCAGAATCAATGTATGCTGACATCATTTATTTTCTTAAGAATGGGTATGCTCCATCACACCTAGATCACACTAAGAAAAGAGCTTTGAGGTTGAAAGCTAAACAATATCAGCTCATAATTATATTCTTTTTAGAAAGAATTATCTTTCTGTTCTTCTTAGATGTCTTGAAAAAAATGAAGCTGAAAAAGTTTTGCAGGAACTCCACGACGGACCAGCAGGCGGACACTATGCTGGAGACGCTACTGCACATAAAATCTTACGGGCAGGATATTACTGGCCTACATTGTTCAAAGACTCAAACAGTTACGTGAGGAAATGTCAAATCTGCCAAACTACTACTGGAAGACAAAAGAAACCGTCCGTGCCACTACAGTCGGTAAACATCGAACAACCGTTCACTCAGTGGGGCTTGTACATAATAGGTGAGATCGTTCCTCACTCTTCTAAGCAACATAGATACATCCTCATGGCAACAGATTATTTTACTAAATGGGTAGAAGCAGTTCCTCTCAAGACAACCAATTCTGAAAATATTATTGAATTCATAGATCAATTTATAATCACTAGGTTTGGATTTCCATCGGCTTTAATATTTGATAATGCATCATACTTTTCTGGAAATGCAATCACTGAATTTGCACTTAAAAGAGGGTTCAAACTAAAATATTTGGCCAATTACTATCCGCAAGGTAATGGGTTAGCTGAGTCAAAAAATAAAAACCTAATCAAGATTATTAAAAGAATAGTTGACCAGAACCAAAAGAATTGGCATAAAGCTTTGGTAAATGCTTTATGGGTAGATAGAATAACGAAAAAAGCTTAGATCGACACTTCTCCCTTTAATTTAGTTTATGGGAAATAAGTGGTTCTTCCAACTCACTTAGTCATTCCCTCCTTGTCTTTAATACAATACATTGATGAAGTACCTACTTCCTCC
>APFE030366499.1:152684-195010 GCA_000404065.3 Pinus taeda
CATGTAAACAGGAGAACCAAAAATCCTCAAATGGGAAATATCAGGCCTCTTACCAGAATAAGCCTCCTCGGGTGTACTCATGCCAAGTATCTTGTGAGGACAATGGTTCTGCACATATACTGCAGTATTGCATGCCTCTGCCCACACGTGAAGGGGTAGGCCCTGATCATGCAACATCGCCCGTGCAGCACCCACGATTATTCTGTTCTTTCGCTCAGCAACCCCGTTTTGCTATGGGTTATGGGGAGCTATGAGCTCTCTTCGAATCCCTTCTGCACTGCAGAAGTCCTTGAACTCGCTAGAGATGAATTCACCACCATTGTCACTCCTAAGAGCCTTCACCTTCTTCCCCAATTCCTTCTCGACTAATGCTTTAAACTCACAGAACTTTGAGTATGTCTCACTCTTCTTCTGCATGAAGAAGATCCAGCTCTTTCGAGAGAAATCATCAACAAAGATCACATAGTACTTGTGCTTTGCTGTCGAAGCTACTGAGAAAGGTCCACACACATCTGTGTGAATTCTCTCAAGGATCATCGTGGCACGAATATCCTTCTCGTGAAAGCTGGCTTTCACAAATTTTCCCAAAGTACACCCCTTGCACTGATCTAACTGCGCAAGAGTGCCTTTAGGAAGCCCAGTAGAAATCTGTTGCAGTATCTTCAAAGCTCCATGGTGAAGGTGGCCCAATATCCGATGCCAAAACTCGCCATTATCCTGACTCACCACTCCTTCTACCTTGCATGCCATTGCTACGTAGCCATCTACATGAAATTGATAAAGGTTCTTGACTCGAACCCCTATCTTCCGGGTTTTTCTAGTTGCCTTACTGTGCAGGAAAGCCTTTACCTCGCTGAAGACAACATCATATCCCTTGTCTTCTAACATCGCCATAGAGATAAGATTCTTCTTCAATCCTGGAACATGCATCACTTCCTTCAATACAAAGGGTCTACCAGACTCCCTCTCAAAGGAAATGGTACCAATACTGGTCGCACTGTATCTACCATCATCGCCCATCTCGATGTGCACTCCAAGATCTTTCTCATTCAGATCAGAAAACAAATCTCGATCTCCTGTCATGTGAAAAGACGCAACACTGTCCAAGAAACATACCGATCCCATCACACTTGATACCAAGCATGTGATCAACGAAAAATGCAGCTCAAACTGCGAGGCTAAGGCCTCTCCCGCTGCAGATCCAACAACTTGCTTATTTTTCTTCTTCTGCAGAAAATTTGTGGCATAATGTCCATGCTGGTGATAGTGAAAGCACTTCACCTTGGACATGTCCTGCTTCTTTCCTTTCACACCAGAATGAGAAGCTTTCTTGTTCTTCCCCTTCTTTGCTTTGGCAGCCAAATGCAATTTTCTTCATCAGATGCCTTTGATGAAGATCCGTCCCTGGTATTTCGCCTGATCTCCTCTTGCACAAGATCAGACCAAAGTCTCTCCCATCCTGGAAATTTCTCCTGACCATTGACAGAGCCCTGATAAGAATGCCAACTCTTCGGAAGACCAAGGAGAGCCAAGATCACCAAGTCCTCATCATCAACAGTCACCCCCACACTTCCCAACTCATCCCGGAAATGGGTGAACTTTGTGAGATACTTGGGCATACTGTCTCCATTCTCACACTTAATGTTTCTGAGTTTATCCTTGAGTGCCAACTTCCTCTGGTCGCTCTTGCTTTGGAATAAATATGTCAACGCTTTCCACATCAAGTATGGAGAATCCTTTCCATGCAGGCTGGATATAATGTGATCCTTCACGCCCTCCAACAGAATCCTTCGACACTTTGCTGTCTTCTTTTGCCAAGCCTCAACTTGAGCAGCATCAGTAGGCTTTGGGACTTCAGCATCTATGAACTCCTTCAACCAATTTTCATCTAACACTGCCTCCATCCTGTCTTTCCATGCAATATAATTTGAGCTGCCTTCAAGGGCTACTCCAATCTCAATCCGTTGAAAGACATTTCAACTTCGACACCAAGAAAACGCTTCTGCAAATTCGAATTCCACCAGTTCAAAACTCAACCGCTTCTAATCTAAAATTCGTGAGAACAAAGTATTTCTCGTACAGAGATTGACTATATGGTCATTTACCGGATATCTCACCTTCCAAAAGAAGGATGAATCCACAGGCTACCTGGCCCAATTAAAGACTCTGCCTGAAGAAATAAAATGTAATCACTTTCGGAATAATAGATCTGATGATCAAATTTGCTCTGATACCATGTAGAAATTTGAATAATATAACACTTATTCACAGAGATTATCCTGATTATACACTATTTGCAGAATGCATGCATAATACATAACCTCCTCTACCATTGATCATCAATTTGCGGAATTAAAAAAACAATCGCATGCGCCCATTGAAACATCAGTCACACATATCAACACAATATGTAATGGGGAAAGCATACTGCTAAAAACACCCAACTATTTGTATATTATAATGATAGAGAACATGTAACAATACATAGTACAATATTCCTCACAAGTACTCAGTACTATCTCCACATGCTACACACAAACTAGCTCAGATCTGAACAAGTCACGGGTTCAAATCTCCTCCACTGTTTGCCTACCTCTACTGCGCAATCCAAGTTGAGAATAGATGAGATCGAAGTTAAAATCCCCTTGGATTGTACTACGCAATCCTCATTGGCAATCTCGATCAATGATTGTGCAAATCTCATGCACAGCTATAATCACAATTGATAGTAGTCTCACCCTTTCACCCACCTCTAACACTTGTTTCTATTGAACTGTCCATGCACTGAGTTAACTAATGTATTATTTAGTTGATTTATGAGTTAATAATTAGTGAATTAATTAATAATTAATTCACACCACTCATCACTAGTGTATTTCTCAGTTAGACTAAATAGAACTAGCTCAACTAAGTCAAACTGAACACAACTCCATCAACTCCTCAATCAACTCCACCAAACTCAATCAATTGAGTTCTAACTGAAGTCCATCATGCAATAGCTCAACTAACCCGTAGGAAAAGCGTATTTCCTTCTGGCAGTTGCATGTGCCACATCTGTAGCTAGAACTGAAGTGCTGCAAGAGGATAAGATAATGTTTATAGTCCAAATATTATTAAGAGCTAATAATATTTGACTGTTCTATTTTTTGACTGGCAGTCTAAAAATAGACTCCGCCCATATGTCTAAACATAGAGGTCCATCTATTTTTACCAACATGACCAATCATCCATAAATAGCATCCTGCAACTCATAGACCATGATCCATATGTCTAAAAATAGACTTCGCGCCAAAAATAGCCTGCGGGCCCACTTAGTGAAGGCGACTTCTTTTCACTAAACTCCATCATCTTGTTGCATTTTCAACACATTACTTCCATGATTGATGGAAACTAGAGTCAGTTGTGTCACCCTTGAACAAAGCACTCACAATTAAGTCTTTCCTCCATTGGGATGGGCTTTAGTTTGACTTAGGAGAGCCTTAACCTTATTATTGAGTCAATACTCCTCCGATTGGTTATCTCTTCCAATCATATGGAGAGTTTTTTTGTGCCTCTTGCATGACAAACTTATACAAAGTTATCATATCCTACCATATTGTCACATTTAAGTCATGCTTTTGTTCAAGGGAAGTAAACTTGAGTCGGCCTTTCTACAGTGTCTCTTGACTTATTTTCAATCGACCATCCTTGGTTGTCAGAGTCATGTTCACTATCACATAAGCTATTTGGTCCTTTTCTCATGCTTGTTTGAGAAGGTATCCATTTATTTCTTGCTGGCGGGTCATGCTCTTATTGACTATGACAAATTGCTCTAACAGTAGACCTAGAGTTGCACCCTGAACTTATTTCCATCATTGATAGGTGACCTTGTGTTCAACATCAATTAGTATCATGGGTCTTTGACTCAGTGTTTTCCCTTGTGTTCGATGTCAGCTTTCAGTATCACACATTGGGATTCATGCAATACCTTGGTTTCCATTTGACCTCATTGGTGGATTCATCACCTCTTTGTCAGCTTTCATTATTGGTTGGTACAAATGGTTTCTGTTGTGTGCTAGCTACATCTTGTGTACACCGAATTTCTTTTTTGGGTTTGGTTACTACATCTATATTCATCCAATTCCTTCCACATTATTGGCCTGTGGGTTACACTCGCACTGGATTGATGAAGGATTTCTAAATGCCTTCCTTCCAACAGATCTTTTCCCATCGACTTCAACTCATTTCTCTGGGAACAAGGTCTAGAGTCCATTTGGCAGTACCTTAGGGTTTGTATTCATCAGTGGAAAATTTCTTCCCTATCAACAGTGGGAATACATCATTGTCTCCTGATTGATAGATTCTTCCATGTGTTCAACTTTAGATTATTTATTCACACTTGTTAGATTGTACTGGGTATGTTGTCTCTCATCATCATTATCAATGAGTAGTCTCACGTTTGTTAACAGTATACATAAATGAACGATAATCAAATGATTTCTCACATGGTGGACTTCAGATAATTTATTCCCATTGTGTATAAATGTACCAAAGTGATTGGTGAAGACCTCGGGTTTGCATCAACCTTTGTTGGTTCACTTTCCAGTTCCTCCTATTTTTGCTAGTGACACCATCTACCTTTTATGTTTTAGTTCATCACAACGACATCCTATATGATGGCCCCCAAGTTGCATGAAATACCATTGTTCCACTATTTGACTTGGTACTTTTTGGATCAGCTTTATGACTTCAGTGATCAACTTTCTGCTTCAACATCATTGATTAGTTCTTTATATGTGATATTGTGACATGTGCTTCTATGGATATGATCAGATGATCCACTATGTATTTTCAGTTATTTTATACTTGTATAAATATTGGGTCCACTTTTGTATTTGATATGTGGACATGATTTATTATCTATAAGAATGGGTATGCCCACCTCAGGAAACAATTTTCTTTAACATCTTTTCCACTGGCTTGGTAGGCTAAAATCTGGTGAATTCCTCTCAGGTCCTCGCATGATTATTTCTATACACTTAATACATTTTGGTCATCATGTACCCCTTCTGACCTCATATATTAGGGGACATTTGTTATAGAACCATTTAATTCCCTTAGTAGATTTGATATTCTATGATATGGTCTAGGGCAACCCTTCACTAATAGACTTGGTCCATTTTCTAAAAAACAATGTTTTAAATCCCATACGCAATTATGCCCTATCGAAAGTGCATGTACATGCGGGTCAGCCTATACCCAACCCGCGTATATGTGTTAAAACATTAAAAAATATATAATATCCC
Organism: Pinus taeda; assembly: GCA_000404065.3. NCBI lineage: Eukaryota > Viridiplantae > Streptophyta > Pinopsida > Pinales > Pinaceae > Pinus > Pinus taeda. Next base: position 157,970 of record APFE030366499.1, read on the forward strand.
TTAATTCGAGTGGGTTTTATGGGTTTTACTGGATACCCACCTACTATAGCCTGTGGCCCAACTATTTCCCAACTGAGAAAAAAAACAAAAAACAAAAACAAAAACAAAAACAAAAACAAAGCAAAAAACAAAAACAAAAACAAAAACAAAAAACAAAAAAACAAAAAAAAACAAAAAACAAAAAAAACCTAAAAACTAAAAAACATAAAAAAACAAAAAAACCCAAAAACAAAAAAACAAAAAAAAAACAAAAAAACTAATTTGGAGAAGTATAAATACATCTCCATGGGAAGGCATAAAGGAGGAGAAAGGATTAGATATTGATATTATAGTTGATTGCATCCCTGATCAAGTCTGAAGATATCCTTGTGCCTTCTGCACTCCCAAGTCATAGGAAACCCCTATTTCCTTCTTGAGATGTTCATCATCCTTTCATGACATCCTTGTGTATACTTATGGAGGAGGATTGCTAAGGCCTACACAGGATGGATCTGGAGAACTACTTCGCTTGGAGCGAGCGAACGACTCAGGTTGTAGTTCTTCTGTATTTTCTTTAGCTTACATTAATAAAGAGGTGATGTCTTGTTCTTGATGATTATGGTCTTTATGCATTAATTTATCTCATGATTTGCTTATAAAATCTCACATTAATGTTTATTTTCTTACATACTTATATGATCTAACCTTGATATCATGAACACACTTTCAATTATTTTTGGTGTATATGCTTTTCCTTGAATGAATTGCGTGTATTAAAGTGCAAGGAAGAAGTAGAGGTTTTAAAGCCTACGAGAACGACCTCAAACATAGGACCTACAGGTAAGATCTTCTATACCAACTTTAACTATTTAAGTATTAGGACTGCTTGTTTGTGTATCTCTTTATGTTGTATGCCCTCTACTTTGTTGGTGTTCTCGACCAAAGACCCTAGGGTGATTCTACCCAAAACAACTAGACCTCATACCATTTGGAGTAGTAGTCCCCGCAGTGGGTAGTAAAGCTATGCCTTGACTATGATAGTGTGTAGAGGTAAGCAACATATCCTTGTCAGAAGCAAGTGTGTGACCTTGCAATGAGTCAAGAGAGATGCATGGGGAGGTTCTAACGCACAGAGGGGGAAGGAAGTGTGTCCCTTAGAAGTCTGTAATAGTACACAACCTGAAAGGAACACACGATATGAATGACATCACAAGCTGGAAAGTAGAATAGCCGAAAATCCAAAGTTATAAGTTAAACCAACAACATGCTTCAATAAGATTCATACAATCACATACGGAATAGTCCAGATACAAATGCGTAAGTTAAAACTACATACATTGCTAAAGTAACCAGAATAGTCAAACTACAATAACAACATATGCATGAAATGTGTTTGCTATGTTATATTATATAAAGTGAAAGTTCCATCCATACATACAACCATGATAGCCACTAGCCCCAATAGTGGAACGTTATAGTCAACACCGCCTGCTCCTCCAAAGAGATGCACTTGCTCTACACTTTGGAGAAACCAAGGCTCATCAAATTACTCTCCAAGCCCTCTCTAAGCAATGCCTAGCAAAATATTGGTTCCCAAAAGCCTCTTCTATGAATTATGAGGTTCTATTTATAAAAAAGGGTGGGGTGACCCATGACATTCCCGTTCGTGACTTTTGGACTACCCTCATGACTCTTTAACTTCATTACATAATTCTTTACATTACATATGACTGTTTGTATTCCACTAATGACACTTGGAATTTCACTTTACTTCATGTTTACAAAAATAATACATTTTCCACATATACCCATGTGGGACAAAATTGGCTTGAGTCAGCCAAACAAGACAACACTAAGACTCGGATGGTTGTGGAAATACCATCTCATCAACCTCCTCTTCATGATCCTCGAGGACGAACTGATACCATTCTTGGTAGTGCACAATAGTGTCTATGTACTCTTTGATGATGTCCTTCTAGAAACGAACTCTTGCCTCCATTGCTTCTGGGTATACTAATTTGGAACCTCTGTCCAACTCGTCCTGTAACATGTGCATTTTAGTCCTGAGTAAGGTCAGACCGACAATGCACATCCTCATTTTATCTGCGCTGACTTGCAAATCTATGTTGGCGGCTGTGAACATCAACTGATCATAGTATGCATCGAGTGCTAGTATGACTTGGTTCATCTCTTTGGCCTCGGTGAGCGTACCAATCGATGGGGTGCCAAACTTTATCATTACGAAATCCAAACTCCTATACAACCATGCATATGAAGCCTCAATACTAGTGATGAACAGCAAGAGTTCCTCTTATTTTCGAATAAGCCTACGAATGCATGCTTTGTCCAACTCTACCTGTGACTTCATCATCTTGTGCAAGTGCAGCGAGTCTCCCTTATACCTCATTGTCCATGTCTATACATGACCAACTGCGACATCTATATCTGTGAGTGTTCAGGCTATCTTGGTGCAACACTGTTAATGACCATCTAGATCAAAAACTTCCTTGTGCATGGTGATGAACCTATCATACAGTCTCCACAAGAATGTCTCAAGAGTCGATACTTCAGCAAGTATGGCTTTCTTCATCTTTGCTCTGGTGGATCCTTTTGATTGTTCCTCTCTTTACCTGGCTGCTTGCAACTCCTTAGCCATGCACTCATTTTTTGCTAACAAGAACATAACACTCAAGCACGTGGCTTTGGCATAAACCTTTGTAGCATAGGCCAAGGAATCTGGATGTCTTCGTACATCTGACACAATCACCCATTCTTCAAAGTGCGCAGGTGATGCAAGCTCATCTGAGGTGCACGCTCTATGTGCTTGTATAACTCTGTGTTATGGCTCATCAAAGGCTATGTTGTACACATCTATTCCTAGATTGTCCTCAAGGATAATGGTATCCCCTTGTTCACACAAGACTTGCTATCTTGTTGGAGCTATTGAATGATCCAGGTGGCTCCATACATAGGCAGAAGTCCGAGAGGACTCAGGAAGGGTCAAAACTCAAAGTGTTTGGATTGTGCTTGAATTAGGTTCATGTTGAAGATCTCGTCATTGTGATCATGGTGGTGTGAACTATTCATCAAACTAAGCTTGTATGTGAAAGTTAGAGGCAGTCAAAGTTCAGGGTTGACTGATGACTTTGCAAGCTTAAGGAAGGCACAATTCTGGAGAAATCTGGCCAACTTCCAGGCGAAATTGTGGCCTCATTAATTTGACTCCTTCGGTCAATGTTCGAGAATTTTCAAATTTTCATTTGTTATAAAAATAAAAAATATATAGATAGGAGTTGGTGGGCCACCACCCCCACCACCCCACACCTCACCATATCTATTCCATACGTATTAAATGGAGAGGTTGGTGGATATCGAACCCACGCCAACCACGCGAGCTGGCTTGCCACCTTGAAGCGGCCCCATATACAACCCATGAACCATTGTACCAACTCAAACCTCTGTGCACCATTAATAAACCAAAAACAATGTGCCCTCAAATATTTAATGCGAAAACAGTTTAATACAAGGTGTTGTGGGGAGTTATGGGGCGGGCCGCCAAATGTGGACTCGACCCCCACAAAAAAAAAATATAATGCGGGTTTTTTACAACTGATTATATTTCAATATGGAGGGGTCAAGGTTTGACCACTCGACCTCCTCCTTGTAACTTGTACTTCATACCAATCTGCATACAACCAAATCATTGGTTAATTCTCTCGCAAACATTGATATAAACCCATCATTTCATTAGCGTGGGCAGACATGGAGGAGAAAAGGAGTGCGTACGGAAACAAAGGCAATTGTTAATTAATTTATTTGCAGGTGGAACCATGATTGAGCGAAATTTCCAGGAGGGTGATATTTTTGCAGTGTCCAAATTGGAAAAATTTTATGTCGATCTTACACCTCTCAGTGACACAAACCCGTTGGCATAGTCAATTTCCTCACCTGAGCAACAGATTTATAGAGGACCCAGAGGAGGGAATCTTTGAGGAATCTAGCGGAAATCTAAAAGATTCCTTACGCCCCAGATTTCCACTTTCTCAGAATTCAGAATTTTGACAGTCAGTTTTGCACTATTCGATGCCACAAATCTCATGGTGTGTTTAGATTTTCGATTTGGTCATTCTATTTTTCAGCCACTTTTCTAAGTGGAGTGCAGGTGTCAACATTCATGTGCGAGCAACCATTCCATGAGATTCGACGCCGGAAGATTGATGGTACGACCAGCTGCAGCAGTTTGACATCCTTTTCTTCAGATGGCCTTGGATGTGAGGTATATGTAGTGCGTTAATGTACTTCTTTTTGCTATGCATTGTGCTGCACAAATCCCTGTTTGATGTTTGATGTGGGATCTTGTTTATTACTTGTTTTCATGATTCCTACTTGATGTGATGTGGAATCATTTGTGAGATGTACTTGTTGTCATGATTCATCATGTTTTGTTTGAGATCCCTGTCGTTATGTTGATGGGATACTCATGTGTCTCTATGTATGTTTGCATTGAGATTCCTTTTTTTCCATGTCGACAGGATGCTCATTATCATCATGCATGAGTTTTATGTCATATTGATAGGAATCCTTTTTGACTGAGAGTTCCTGTAGAGGAACATCTCTTGGAGCCATTCATACGTGAGGCCATTTTCCTTGTATGATAGCAACATCAACTCTTATGTACATCATCACTATTGACAACACTTAATGTAGTAACCTACACCATCTTGACACTGGGGCCTAGAGACGTAGTCCCTCCTGGACGAACTTTGTTATCAACTGCTTATGTTTTCATGTGTTGATGAATGTCATGTTCCTCTTCTTTAAAACATGCATATGTATTCATTTATGTTCTTTTAAAAATGCAATTTAACACATCATGAATGTAAAAGGTCTTGGAAGGGTCCTTTGTCCCACCCGGACCCGAATCAAGTGGTATCAGAGCGGTCTTTGCGTGGATGTGAATTGTAAGCATGAACAATGGAACGTGTAGAAACAAAGGACGAAAAAGCTATTTACGATACCATGCTCAAAATTTTCAAAATGGTGGAAATAATGTATGAAACTCTACAGAAAGAGACAGAGGAAAAGGAGCAATTGTAACCTCAGTTGTGAGCCATGGAAGAGGCCCTGGAAGAACTGAAGCACAACAACTAGAATATTCAAACAGAGATGTTGAATTGAAGATGCTTCTACATGAAGAGAAAGAGGAAAAACAGAGTTTTCTACAACAACTACAAGCTAAGGATGAGGCCTTGGAAAAGCTACAGCATGACCCATGTGAGGTAAAAAGTAATTCTCCAAATTCATGTATGTTTCCTGATGATGATTTCACTGTTTTTGAAAATCATACCATAGGGATTGGCTCCAAATTGTTGAAGAAAATGGGGTATGAAGGAAAAGGCTTGGGCATTAAAGGACAAGGCATTGTTAACCCCATCAAAGTAGAATAATTACCCCATCAGGTAGGACTTGGGTATGTCAAGAAAGAAGTTGAGGAATGCGTCGAGATAGCAACTGAACCACCAACAACAAATGATGAGAAGCCCTCATCAGTTATTTCCAAATCGACAGAGGAGGTAAAAGATGTTTATTTCCTTTCGGTTTCCTTTTCAAATAGTATGCTTTCTATTGGAAATTTGGAGATCCCAATTACAAGGACAAACATGAGGCTCCTTACCAGGACGAGTTACGAGGAGGAAAAAGAACTTGGTGGTGATAACCAAGACATGACTTAACCATTGGAGTTTGTGTAGAGACCTCAATTTGTAGGCTTGAGATACACCGAGGGAGAATTCTTGAGACATCATTGAAATCGTCGAGGAAAGAGAATGATGGGAACATATCCCCATCATCCCATGGTAGCACCCATTGCAGGGAAAGAGCTGACCCAAGCTCTCATTGCCATACTTACACTAGAGACAACAAGGAAAGGTATAACCATTCTCGACATTTGAATATTCATTTCGACTATAATCATGTTGTTAATGATGAGCATAAAACATGGCATCAAAAAACATGTACCTTTTGTGGATTACATAACCATACATTTTCTAAGTGTTGGAAAAGAATACCAACACAAACAAAGAAGAGGCATGAAAGATCTTCTCAACAACAGGTAAAGAAACAATGTTAAGCAGATCTGGAGGAAGAAGTTGTATTGCAGTCATTGCGATAGAAGTGGCCATCAAAGAGCCACTTGTTGGAGGCTCCATCCAAGGTAGCACCTTAAAGACAAATTGTCGATGCATAAACCAGATGAAACAGTTGTTCGATAAGAAACAAATACCACAAGGAGGTGACCCATTCACGTTGATAAGTGAAAAATGGTTTCTAGATATGTTAGCTTGTCATGGTGGTGCTTTTGTAAGTCAGTTGTTGCATTTTAAAATGTAAAAGTGATGACGTGTTTCCATCACTTGTTCAACAAAAATGATGTCTGGTCTTATTATGTGTTGCATTTTACCCTCTGAAAGTGATGTTGTGTTTCCATCACTTGTCAAAGAAAAATATTGTATGGCCTTATTTTTGTAAATCATGTGTTGCAGTGATGATGAGTTTTCCATCACTTGTTGAAGCAACAATGATATGTTGGCCTCGTTTTCGTAGCTGGGGTATTGTATCCATCTTGATGTAAACTTGACCATCGAGTATGTGTTATAAACTCGTGGCAAGTATGGGATGCTTGGGTCATCAATTGTCATGAAAGTCAAGCATGTAATTTGCAAGGCAATGTACTACAGGTTGCAGGTGTCGACCCGTCGTTTAAGGCTCCGAAGAACAAAGATGAAGCAGATGGAAGCAATATTTTTCAGGACGCTGGTGATGCAGACAAGGTACAGAGAAGTTACAGATTATTTTTCATGCTTTTGGAGGACCAAAGCTCCTCAGTGGGGATGATTGATCCAAGTGGCTCCAGACGCAGGCAGAAGTCCTAGAGGACTCAGGAAGGGTCAAAAATCAAAGTGTTTGGATTGTGCTTGAATTAGGTTCATGTTGAAGATCTCGTCATTATGATCATGGTGGTGTGAACGGTTTGTCAAACTGAGCTTGTATGCAAATGTTAGAGGCAGTCAAAGTTCAGGGTTGACCGGGTGACATAGCAAGCTTAAGGAAGGCACAATTAAATAGAAATCTAGCCACCGGATTCTGGGTGAAATTGTGGCCTCATTAAATTGACTGCTTCGGTCAATGTTCGAGAATTTTCAAAATTTCATTTGTTAGATATAAAAACAAATAATAATATAATATAATAATAGGAGGTGGTGGGCCACCACCCCCACCACCACACACCTAACCATATATATAACATACGTATAAAATGAGGAGGCTGATGGGTATCGAGCCTGCGCCAACCACATGGGATGGCCTGCCACCATGCGACAACCCCATGTACAACCCATGAACCATTGTACCAACTCAAACCTTTGTGCACAATTAATAAACCAAAAACAATGCGCCCTCAAATATTTAATGCACCAACATTTTAATACAAGGTTTTGTGGGGAGTTACGAGGCCGGCCACCCAATGCGGACCCTACCCCCACAAAAAAAATATAATGCAGGTTTTTTAAAAGTGATTATGTTTTAATATCAAGGGGTTGGGGTTTGACCACCCGACTTCCTCCTTGTAACTTGGACTTCATACCAATCCACCTAAAACTAAATGATTGGTTAATTCACCCGCAAAAATTGATATAAACCTATCATTTCATCAGTGTGGGTAGACATGGAGGAATAGAGGAGTGCACATGGAAACCGAGGCAATTTTTAATTAATTTATTTGCAGGTGGAACCATGATTGAGCGAAATTTCGAGGAGGGTGAAATTTTTGCAGTGTCCAAATTGGACAAATTTTATGTCAATCTTACACCTCTTGGCGACATGAACTCGATGACATAGTCAGTTTCCTGATCTGAGCAGCAGATTTGTAGAGGACCCAGAGGAGGGAATCTTTGAGGAATCTAGGGGGAATCTAAAAGATTCATTAAGCCCCAGATTTCGACTTTCTTAGAATTCAGAAATTGGACAGTTGATTTTGCACTATTCAATGCCACAAATCTGATGGTGTGTTCAGATTTTCCATTTGCTCATTCTATTTTTCGACCAGTTTTCTAAGTGGAGAGCAGGTGTCAACATTCATGTGCGAGCAGACATTCCATGAGATTCGACACCACGGGATTGATGGTACGACCAACTTCAGCGGTTTGACATTCTTTTCTTCAGATAGCCCTGGATGTGAGGTATATGCAGTGTGTTAATGTACTTCTTTCTGCTATGCATTGTGCTACACGGATCCCTATTTGATGTTTGATGTGGGATCTTGTTTATTACTTGTTTTCATGATTCCTGCTTGATGTGATGCAGAATCATTTGTGAGATGTACTTTTTGTCATGAGTCATCATGTTTTCTTTGAGATCCATTTGTCTTTATGTCGATGGGATACTCATGTGTCACCATGTATGTTTGCATTGAGATCCCTTTTATGCCATGTCGGCGGGATGCTCATTATCATCATGCATGAGTTTTATGTCATATGATAGGAGTCCTTTTCTACTGAGAGTTCCTGTAGAGAAACATCTCTTGGAGCCACTCCTACGTGAGGGAATTTTCCTTGTATGATAGCGACATCACCTCTTATGTACATCATCACTATTGATAGCACTTAATGTAGCAGCCTAGACCATCTTGACATCGAGGCCCAGAGACATAGTCCCTCCTGGACGAACTCTGTTATCAAAAGCTTATGTTTTCATGTGTTGATGAATGTCATGTTCCTCTTCTTTAAAACATGCAGATGTATTCATTTATGTTATTTTAAAAATACAATTTAACACATCACGAAAGTAAAAGGCCTTGGAAGGGTCCTTTGTCCTACCTGAACCCGGATCAAGCGGTCTCAAAGCAGTCTTTGCGTGGATGTGAATTTCAAGTGTGAACAATGGAATGTGCAGCAACAGAGGATGAAAAAGCAATGTACGAGACCATGCTCAAAATTTCCAAAAGGGTGGAAATAATGTATGAAACTCTATAGAAAGAGACAGAGGAGAATGAGTGATTGCAGCTTTAGTTGCGAGCCATGGAAGAGGTCCTGGAAGAACTGAAGCACAACAACTAGATTCTTCAAATAGAGAGTGCTGAATTGAAGATGCTTCTACACGAAGAAAACGAGGAAAAACAGAGTTTTCTACAACAGCTACAAGTTAAGGATGAGGCTTTGGAAAAGCTGTAGTGTGACCCATGTGAGGTAAAAAGTAATTCTCTGAATTCATGTATGTTTCCTGATGATGATTTCGCTATTTTTGAAAATAATACCACAGGGATTGGCTCCAAACTGTTGAAGAAAATGGGGTATGAAGGAAAAGGCTTGGGAATTAAAGGCCAAGGCATTGTCAACCCCATAAAAGTAGAAGAATTACCCTGTCAGGAAGGACTTGAGTATGTCAGGAAAGAAGTTAAAGAATGCATCGAGACAACAAGTGAACCACCAACAACAGATGATGAGAAGCCCTCATCAGTTATTTCCAAATTGATAGGGGAGGTAAAAGATGTTGATTTCCTTTTGGTTTCCTCTTCACATAGTATGCTTTCTGTTGGAAATTTCGAGATCCCAATTACAGGGACAAACATGAGGCTCCTTACCAGGGCGAGGCACGAGGAGGAAAAAGAACTTGGTGTTAATAACCAAGACATGACACAACCAATGGAGGTTGTGTAGAGACCTCAATTTACAGGCTTGAGATACAGCAAGGGAGAATGCTCGAGACATCATTGAAATTTTCCAGGAAAGAAAATGATGGGAACACATCCCCATCATCCCATGGCAGTGCCCATTGTAGGGAAAGAGCTGAGGCAAGCTCTCATCGCTATACTTACACCAGAGAAAACAAGGAAAGGTATAAACACTCTTGATATTCGAATGTTCATTTCGATTATAATCATGTTGTTAATGATGAGCGTAAAACATGGCATCGAAAAACATGTACCTTTTGTGGATTACATAACCATACATTTTCTAAGTGTTGGAAAAAAATAGCAGCACAAACAAAGAAGAGGCGTGAAAGACCCTCTTAACAACAGGTAAAGATACATGTTAATCAGATATGGAGGAAGAAGATGTATTGCAATCATTGCGACAGAAGTGGCCTTCAAAGAGCCACTTGTTGGAGGCTCCATCCAAAATAGTGCCTTAAAGACAAAGTGTCGATGCATAAACCAGATGAAATGATTTTCGACAAGAAATACCACAACAAGGAGGAGACCCATTCACATTAATAAGTGAAAAATTGTTTCTAGATATGTTAGCTTCTCATGGTAGTGCTTTGTAAATCATTTGTTGCATTTTAAAATGTAAAAGTGATGACGTGTTTCCATCACTTGTTCAGCAACAATGATGTCTGGTCTTATTATGTGTTGCATTTTACCCTCTGGAAGTGATGTTGTGTTTCCATCACTTGTCAAAGAAGAATATTTTTTGGCCTTATTTTTGTAAATCATGTGTTGGAGTGATGATGAGTTTTCCATCACTTGTTGAAGCAACAATGATATGTTGGCCTTGTTTTCATAGCTGGGGTATTGTATCCATCTTGATGTAAACTTGACCACCGAGTATGTGTTATAAAATCGTGGCAAGTATGGGATGCTTGGGTCATCAATTGGTCATGAAAGTCAAGCATGTAATTTGCAAAGCAATGTACTACAGGTTGCAGGTGTTGGCCCATTTCTTAAGGATCTGAAGAACAAAGGTGAAGGAGATGGAAGCAAGACTTTTCAGGATGCTTGTGATGCAGACAAGGTACAAAGAAGTTACAGATTATTTTTCATGCTTTTGGAGGACCAAAATCTCCTCAATGGGGATGGTTGATCTAGGTGGCTCCAAACACAGGCAGAAGTCCTAGAGGACTTAGGAAGGGTCAACAATCAAATTGTTTGGATTGTGCTCAAATTAGGTTCATGTTGATGAGCTCGTCATTTTGATTGCGGTGGTGTGAACGGTTTGTCAAACCGAGCTTGTATGCGAAAGTTAGAGGCAATCAAAGTTCATGGTTGACTGGGTGACTTGGAAAGCTTAAGGAAGGCACAATTTTGTAGAAATATAGCCACCAGTTTCCGACCATCTTCTAAGAAAAATTGTGGCCTCATTAAATTGACCCCTTTGGTCAATGTTCGAGAATTTTCAAAATTTCGTTTGTTATATATAAAAACAAATATATATATATATATATATAGGAGGTGGTGGGCCACCACCCCCACCACCCCACACCTCACCATATATATACCATACATATTAAATGAGGAGGCCAGTGGTTATCAAGCCCGTGCCAGTCACATGGGTTGGCCCGCCACCATGCGGCGGCACCATGTACAACCTATGAACCACCGTACCAACTCAAACCTTCGTGCACCATTAATAAACCAAAAAAAATGCGCCCTTAAATATTTAATGTGCCAACAATTTAATACAAGGTGTTGAGGAGAGTTACGTGGCAGGCCACCTTGTGCGGACCCGACCCCCACAAGAAAATATAATGCAGGTTTTTTAACATTGATTATGTTTTAATATGGAGGGGTCGGGGTTTGACCACCCAACCTCCTCCTTGTAACTTGGACTTCATACCAATCCGCCTACAACCGAATCATTGGTTAATTCGCCCGCAAACATTGATATAAACCTGTCATTTCATTAGTGTGGGCAGACATGGAGGAGCAAAGGGGAGTGCACAAAAACCGAGGTAATTTTTAATTAATTTATTTGAAGGTATAACCATGATTGAGTGAAATTTCCATGAGGATGAAATTTTTGCAGTGTCCAAATTGGACAAATTTTATGTCGATCTTACACCTCTTGGTGACATGAACCCGATGGCGCAGTCAATTTACTGATCTGAGCAACATATTACCAGAGGCCCTAGAGGAGGGAATCTTTGAGGAACCTAAGGGGAATCTAAAAGATTCCTTAAGCCCCATATTTCCACTTTCTCAGAATTCAGAAATTTGAAAGTTGATTTTACACTATTCGATGCCACAAATCTGATGGTATGTTCATATTTCCATTTTCTCATTCTATTTTTTGGTCAATTTTCTAAGTGGAATGCAAGTGTCAGCGATCATGTGTGAGCAACCATTCCATGAGATTTGATGCTGCGAGATTGATGGTACGACCAGCTTCATCAGGTATATGAAGTGTGTTATTGTACTTCTTTTTTATATGCATTGTGCTGCATAGATCCCTATTTGATGTTTGATGTGGGATCTTGTTTATTACTTGTTTTCATGATCCATGGTTGATGTGATGCAGAATCATTTGTGAGATGTACTTTTTGTCATGAGTCATCATGTTTTGTTTGAGATCCCTTTGTCGTTATGTTGATGGGATACTCAAGTGTTGCCATGTATGTTTGCATTGAGATCCTTTTCATGCCATGTCGGCAGGATGCTCATTATTATCATGCATGAGTTTTATGTCATATTGATAGGAGTCCTTTTCTACTGAGAGTTTCTGTAGTGAAACATCTCTTGGAGCCACTCCTGCATGAGGGCATTTTCCTTGTATGATAGTGACATAACCTTTTATGTACATCATCACTATTGACAGCACTTAATGCAGCAGCCTACACCATCTTGACACTGGGGCCCGGAGACATAGTCCCTCCTGGACAAACTTCGTTATCAACGGCTTATGTTTTCATGTGTTGATGAATGTCATGTTCCTCTTCTTTACAACATGCAAATGTATTCATTTATGTTCTTTTAAAAATGCAATTTAGCACATCATGAAAGTAAAAGGTATTGGAAGGGTCCTTTGTCCCACCCGGACCTAGATCAGTGAAGCTTGTGGAGTGACCTCGGTTTTCTTTGGCATGAGGTTGGTATCATGATCCTATTCCGGCTACTTCATATCCATGTCCATTTTTTCTACTATCGGTTCAACCTACGGAGAAAGTTCCTGTGCCTGTGGTTGCTCACCCTGTTCCTCATCTGCAAATAGTTTAGAGTCTTCAACCTATATCAACACAATTTGCACTATCTGTGTGCCTTGCAATTCCTCCTATTCTTGTTTTTGTTCCTATTCTTGTTGTTGTTCCTGTTCATTCTCACATTGCACTTCCTTCTCTTGTCTGTGCAGATCTTGTTCTTATTTGAGATTCTGGTAAACTTGCTGCAACTTCCTTTCTTCATCTTCCAGACTTTGGTTCTCCCTCTTTCTTTGCGCTATCCTCCTATCGCATTTTCACCTCTTTCCATCTATCTCCAAAGCTAATTTTTCCACAAGTGTGTCTTCCTTAAACTTGTAGCTTTGCTTCATCTCTGTGATTTTGACAATCTTCCTCTTGCCTTTGTCTTGCATAGGTTTGCTTCTTGTTGTTGCTGTTATTGTTACTCCCTATGGTGCTACTGCCATGAGTGTTTCTAGCCACTCTAATTCCATGCTAACTGATTCATTGAGCCTAGAGGAGTTATAACAATGTCTCCATGACTCTTCCTCTGGCCAATGACATGCCCCATGGATCCAAGAATAGTACAGTCTCACACAATGGTCCTTACATAAACCATGTGGATCATATGGATTGAAACTCTTGGTGTCGAACTTAAATTTCTTGAAGTCTTGGACCTTTGCATCCACTTCTTTCAAACTCTAGATCACATACAACCCAATTTGCACAGGTAGCGTCGACCATGGTGCCTTCTTCTTCCTATCCAATCCAGCTGATAAGCCTATTGAGATGTGGTTCGCAACCTCTTGCATGACTAGCTTGTCCATGGAAAACCTTGGAAACATATGCAGATCTTTTGCCACATTGTACATCCTGATGAAGGTTCCCTTGGGTGAGGCATATCAATCTGCAATGTTCAACAATGCCTCATTGCTGCCTGGGACATGCAAGGCAGATCTTGTTCAAATATCATCGTGTATTGAGGGGTGACGAAATGGTCAGATATTTTAGCCATGACTCTTCGGTAGTTGGAGTCTGAGAGAACCTTGCAATATATGTTCACATCACTCTCTGAAATTGTCCATGCCCAACCCATGCCAGGAAACTGTTGACAGGCATAGATTGCATCGAGTAGGGAGGCAGACATGAAGAATCTTGCATGTTGAACGTTGGGCGGACTTTGGGCATTAGATACATGCACTTTTAGTTGGAGAGCCAACATGTGTGACCAGTTGAAAGGTTTTACTTCACCTGCCATTTGATCCAACATAGCAACACAATTTTATGGGAATGTCTCTATACTCCCTTGGCTATACAAACGGCATGAAAAAATGACCAAGAATTGGTATGCCTTCCTGAGTGGCTTCCCTCTATATATCTGGTTGGATGTTGTCCTGAAATTCAATGGCTCCCTTACCCAATGCTTCAAGATTTCTCTTGTATTTGTGCTGCTGTTGGGAGTGTAGAATGATGCATCCATCCTTCTCACCAACAATGGAAAATGATACATTTATTGATAATATTCCATCCTGAAAGAAGCAATCTTTGCTCCACTAACATTGCTCAGTATCATTGTCTTAGTATCAGTGTGTGAGACAATATAATGGATCACATGGTAACACGGGAAACCTGCATGCAACCTTGTACAATCCTGACATATGAATATTGACATAGACCTGTCAGTCCTACATATTCTCCTCAAAGCTACCTGAGAAAATAGTGTTGATGTCTTGGCATGTGATCTTGATATCCTTCTCAATGAACAGGTGCATGTTTGTGTACATGGGCAATCTCATAGACCCCTTTACAACCACATCCCAAATATTGCATTCAACTGTCTTTTGATCTAGCTCTCTTGGAGGCCATGATACTTGTACTACTGAGAAGTTGCTCAGAAGCCTATGGTACCTGTAGACAAAGAAGACACGCATGGCGAGACAATGTCAACTAGAAACATCAAGCAACTGAAGAAACATTTGGGAAATAAATTCGTGACTACCGGGCAAGATTGTGCAACATTGACTCTGGGAAGCTAGGAGACTATCAGCTGGAACTGCGCATTAGTCTCAATTGCCAGTGAGACTCACTACTAACTGGATTGGCACAATGTCTAGTCCATTGAGGCTGACTGCTGACTGAAACTGTGCAATGTGAAAAATGGTCACGTTGGGTTTCTGGCTAAAACTGTGCATTACGCATTCTAGTGGGCAGGATTGGGCATTGCCTTCGAGGATTTCATAGAGCATATCTGGGAGCCAGTGTGGGAAGATTTTGTGCAATTCTTGGAGGCAAGGCAGTGCCTTGATTGCCAGGAATGCGCAGAGCATGCTAGGAGACATAAGATCAGGGCCAAAGACAACCCAGATTTTCCCAATGGCAACCTGAAAACATGAAGGACTGAGTGTGTGCGTGAAGCTGGTGCAGATCTAAGTGAAATAGACATGTACGAAATTCAAGTCAGTGAAGAAATTAGTCAAATGGAAAAACCAAGAAGCTTAGGAAGCGAGTTGCCACTGTTGTAACATTATTTGGTTTTGATAAGTTAGTATATTAGCCAAAAATAATTTGAAAATGTTAAGTTAGGATATGGATGCAAAGGAAAGAAAAGTTAAAATGTTAGGCCAATTTAATGTTTTTATAGACATCCATATCAATAAAATGATAGGTGTTAGCTGTCCTAAACAAAGAAGGAAAAAGAAAAATAAAATGTTAGGGAAGTAAAAAAGAAATGAATGGCTTCATTTCATATTTTTATAAATGCACAGGCTGCTAGTCAAAATGTGCCACATTGGGAAATGTCAAATTATGTTAATATATAATTAGTTCCTTAATTGGGATTAATTCTTTAATTTAAAAACATTGGCATTTCAATTATATTGTAACGTGAAAGTTTGCTTTGACATCCCCACCGAGCAACTCGTCACCTCACATTAACACTCTTCCACCTCTCACCTCATCTGCACCCATCTCCGAAGATCCGACAGCCCACACAGCATTTTGGCCCCCTCTCACCATCTGAAATTTACAATTGTGGGGGGGAGGGGGGGGTCCAAAATGGGTGGCATTCGAAATAGCGCCCGCCCCTACGTGTCAACACTGCAGCATTTCGGACCCCCCTTAGGCGAAACCGTTAACCACCCTCTCGCCCCATCTAAAAAGAAATTTCTCTGCCTCTCGATACCACTCTTCTACCCATTGCGCTCCCGCCACTCACCTTCCACCACGTCATTTTCCCCTTTGATTCCACCAATAACATCTGCTCCCTCCAAAACTAAGATGTTAAATAATTAAATGGTTTAACCGTTAATCCAACGGACCTATGCCACCTTCAATGGAAAAACCAGACTATTATATAATCCTCCCTTCCACTCATTAATTGGTTACTGAATTCATATACTGCCACTATTATTGCTTTGTTATAGGTTTGTTGGACCAAACTTCGACATTTTCACCCGCTAGCGACAATGTCCGTTTACTCATTTTCAGTCTATTACCTCTGTTCTTATCCTCAAATCCTAAGTCCCCTCTGTGTATTGAAGCCTATAATCTAGTTGTCACTACTATCCTTAGCCTTATCCGAGGATGCCTCCAAAGGACAAGGGACCAGAAGAACCTATCAATCCTACGATCTATCCTCCCATTGATTTTCACCACATCCCTTTGACTGACAGAGACCATAAAATCCATGAAACTCTCTACGAATTTTACCTCTTTGAGATGTATTGTTGGCTCGAGGACAAATACATAGACAAATCCGATGACTTGTAAGCCAGTGGGAATCTAATTTACCCCACTATATTTTTCCTCGCACCCACAACACCCTAGAATTTGTGAGGAAGTGTCATGCTTGTTATCTGCCAACCCAAAGTGATCCGAATTGGATCCATGAATATTATCAAAATTCCACGACTTTATCAAAACAGGACAGACTTCGAATTTATGAACACAAAGTGATCAAGAAGACCTTTAGATAGTGGCAGTTTGCAGCCAGAAAGGAATGACGAGGACCTTGGTCAATGCGCGCTAGCTGAGGCCCATGGAGACCGTGCAGGAGGCAAAACTGGCCATTGGGAAGCCTGGATCAGGAAACAGAGGGCATTTCCGATGTGCGATTAGCACTAATCACGCATCACTAGGAAAAACCCCTCGAGAAGGAAAAAGCCCCGAAGCGCTCAGTCGCATGGAAGTCGAGAAACCGTGGGGAAGGTGCTAAGGTGAAAGGCGGGTCCTGTGCTCCAAAACTAGTGGTATATCGGAGGCACATTGGGGTGGTAAGTAGATTTGGAGAAAAATGAGCGATTCCATTCAGTGCCTGACGCGTGGCTGGCGGATGAGAGAGAAAGCCACCACTCATCGTGTGCTAATGGTCGAGCAAGTCAACTGTGCGAAATGAGCGAATGTCGTAGGATCTGGGGGATCTAGATCTGACGACGGAGATCGTGCCCCATGGAGGAACCAGATTTGACAGGTATTAAGCCATGACATAAAGAATTCTGAAGTCTGATTTGATGTTGAGATCATAGATGACTCATTCCATAGTATAACTCGAAAACCAAACCGACGAGGAAGAGCTGGCGCAGTTCGTGAGAGGACAAGTGGCCAATCCCTGTGAGCCATTGACGATGATGCAGAGACAGGTAACTCCAAGCGAGTAGCAGCAGGGGATCCGATGGGGGCAGAAGAGGAAGTGAATAGTCAAAGATAGATTGGCTTTAAGCCATGAATAGACATAGAACAAAAAACACAGGGAAGAAGAGAACGAAGATATAGAGAGTGAGAGCAAAGAAAAGATAGTGAAGTAAGAAGCAGAAGAACAGAGAGCCGAGCTGACCTAAGGTAGCATCAAGCAGACAGAAAGCTTGAGAGGTTCAAGCAAATCCCTGAGAGGATCTGTCGAGAGTTGACCACCACATTAGGCTCCTTCCATTAGAGACCAGAGAGGTCAAGACATGGAGAGGAAAAGAGTCTCTGCACTCTAGTGGCTTGGTGAATCCAAGAACCACCCTACCAAGAAATTCTGATTCAGGAGACTCAGATTGAGCTCCTCATTGTAATTCTTTGCTTTAAAGACACAATAAAAGAAGGCAAACACTAAAAGCTAGACCGGAGACGTAGCCCTAGAGGATAGGTTGAACTCCTTATTAATTGTTGTGTTCTTGTATTTTCTTACTCTGTTTCTCTTGTTGTTTTCCATATTTCCAGTGTCTGTGTATTTTGCAATCTAGTTGATCCATTGCCTAAAATAACATAGACACACACCAGCACATGAGTCTATAATACCTTCATTTAATAATTATTTAACTGAGGTCACTCAAGGGTGGTTTTCAGATCAAGTGGTATCAGAGCTTTAGGCTATTAAGGTTAGACAAGCTTGTGCCGGTTTAGCTGTTGAATGCTAACTAGATCAAAGCTCAAATTAGGAGAAGGAGAGTTGGTTGAAACTAATCCTGAAATTGGGAGAGTCTATCCTCAGAAGAAAATGTTAGAGGAAGGTTCTATGGGGCCAGACCCTTAATTCCTAAAAAGTTTCCTAGCCATAAAGTCCATGGTAGAAGAAATGTATAGGGACTTTAGAAAACACAAGGATGAAGATTCATCAGGCTCTAGGCAAGACAAAGGAGAAGATGAGTCTCACTTCCATGACCACTCAAAAGGAAAATGGAAAGAGGAAATCTTTCTCACACCTCCTAACAACCCTGAACACAAAAAGAAAGCATCTTTAATCAAACTAGATGTTAAATTGATCTACCTATATACGATGGAGAGTTAAATGCAGAAAAGCTGGACAATTAGATTAGACAAATTGATGTTTATTGCAATGTGCAGAATATTGATTCAGACAAGAGCAAGATTCAGTTGATAAGCCTACACCTTGGAGGCACTACCTTGGTTTGGTAGGAAGGAAAAACCCAAGCTGACATGAAAATACATGGTAAGACTATCTCTGTCTAGAGTGAATTTGTTTCTGCAATAAAAAATTAGTTCTATCCATTGGCCTACATGCAGCAAACCATGATGAGTTGGAAAACTCTTCGACAGTTGAAAGAGAAAAGTGTGCAAGGGTACACTCAAGAATTTATAAAGATAGCATTGATTCTAGGAATCTCATTAGGCTCACCTGAGACTCTGTTGAAGTACATTGGTGGTCTACACAGCTACATGAGGCATACCATCCTCATGTTTAATCCCACTAGTATAGATGAAGTATTTGTACAAGCTACTCATCTAGAAGCTAGAGGAAAGAATGGAAATCCAGAAGTTGGGGGATCATCCCAACCCACTGCAAACAAGAACAAGGAGAAAAGAAAGCAGAAATGGAAAGCAAGGAAGGCTAACACTGTATAGAAAAGCAAAGCCTCATGCACTCATTGTAAAAAGGATGGGCATGATGATGAGCACTGTTGGATTCTGCATCCAGAGCTGAGACCTAAGAAGTTCGAGGACAAGAAGAAGAAGACTATTGCAGCTATTCAGAAAGATTTGGGGTCAGACTTGGGAGATTAAACAACCATTGCAGCCACAGGTATAAGAGGTAAGAATTCTGAAGCATCTACTATTGATGAAGAGAATGAGAAAAAAATACATGAGCTTTTCCATATTCAAGTTATTTCCAAACATCGAAAGATTGATACTTTGTTTGATAGTGGCTCACAAGTAAATTTATTTTCTGAAGCAATTGTAAAGAAGTTGGGATTAGCAACTACACCTCACAAGAAACCATACCCATTAGGATGGTTGAATGATAAAGCACAACTACAAGTGACTAGACAGTGCAAACTCAAGTTTTCTTTTGGGTCAGCATTTATAGATAAGGTTGAGTTAGACATAATTTCTTTGGATATATGTGGAATTGTTTTAGGAAGTCCTTACTTGTATGATAGAAAAGCTATTTTTTGTAGAGCTGAGAACAAGTATCTACTTGTTAAATATGGAATCGAATACTTTGTAAGAGCTCATAAGCTCAAGAATAATTATACTCTCATAAACTTAGGGCATATGAAAAGAATGATAAATTCATGCAAACAATTCTTACTGATGGTTGTAAAGGAAAAGAAACTTGATAAAACCAATGTATTTGAGGGTTGTAATGCTAAACAACAAGCTTATTTAGAAAAGGTTGTTTTAGAGTATGATATCTTGTTTCAAGAACCTAAAGGTCTGCCACTCAAAAAGGAAATAGTGCATGATATTATTTTGCGGCATGATGCTCCATTGCCTAACATTGGAATGTACAAGTTGTCTGCTTTAGAGAATGTTGAATCAAGAAGCAGGTGCAGGAGTTGCTTGAGAAGGGGTTCATCAGGCCTAGCACATCACCATGTGGGTCACCAATCATTTTGATGAGAAATAAAGATGGCTTGTGGAGAATGTGCATTGATTACCGAGGATAACAATAAAAAATCGTTATCCCCTTCCTTGCATAGATGATCTTTTAGATCAATTGAAAGAAGTTGTTTATTTCTCCAAGCTAGACTTGCACAGTGGATACCATTAGGTCAAATTTGCAGAACAAGATGCATGGAAGACTACTTCCAAAACAAAGCAGGGATTGTATGAGTGGCTGGTTATGCCTTTTGGCTTAACTAATGCTCCTGCTACTTTCATGAGATTAATGAATGGTGTACTCAAACCTTTTCTTGATGATTTTGTTATTGTGTATCTAGATGACATTCTGATTTTTGGCAAAACATGGGAAGAACACTTAAAGAATGTTAATTAGACACTAGATGTTTTGAAAAGAGAAAAAAATCATGTTAAACTCTCAAAATGTGAATTTGGCAAAACATCTCTGAATTATTTGGGTCATATAGTAGGGGGTGGTGAATTGAAGATAGATCCCTCTAAGGTGGCAGTCATTGTAAATTGGCCTAAACCCAAATCTGCTACAAAAGTTAGAAGCTTCTTAGGAGCAGCACAATATTGGAGGAATTTCATCTCTAACTTTTCCTTAATTGCAGCTCCCTTACATGCTTTAACATGATTCAACAAGGTATTTCAGTGGGGAGGCAAACAACAGAAAGCCTTTGACACCTTGAAAGAAAAAATTAGTACAACACCTATACTAGCATTGCCTGATCTTCAAAGCCCATTTGAGATCCAAATAGACGCCAGTGACGATGCCATGGGAGCAGTGTTGACACAACACGGTAAGCCCATATGTTATCAATCTGAGACTTTTAATCCTGTAGTAGTTAACTATCCTACATATGATAAAGAATTGTATGTAGTAGTTTAGAGTGCGAAAAAGTGGAAACATTACTTAATGGGCAAAGAGACAGTAATACATACTGATCATCAACCACTTCAATATCTACACTCCCAAACTAAGTTGTAGCAATCAAGACACTAAGATGGATGGGTTTTCTACAATAGTTTCATTGAGTCATCAGATATAAAAAAGGCATACATAATAAAGTTGCAAACATATTATGTAGACCTATTATAAATGCATTTACTATATTGAAGGATAATTCTGTGCTACATGAAATCTACATTAACAATATGCTCAAGATATAGACTTTAAATATGTATATGCAACTTTGGGTCAAGGCAAATGAGTGGAAGAATTGGATTATCATGTAAAGGACCGACTCTTATATCATTATGGGAAGTTATGCATTCCACAAACTGAAAGAGTAAATATAATTAGAGAAGCACACACTTCTCTGATATCAGGTCACTTTGGGGTAAGTAAAACAGTTACACAGCTACAAAGATTTTGTTATTGGCCAAAAATGAATGAGACAATTTCTAGATATGTAAGAGGGTATACTATGTGTGCTAAAAGCAAGACCAACAATAGAAAACTAGGCTTGTACACTCCATTACCAGTTCCTTCTCACCCTTGGGAAAGTGTTTCCATGGATTTTGTTGGAGGACTACCTAAATCTAGGAAAGGTCATGATTATCTATATATTGTTGTGGATAGGTTCATCAAAATGTGTATTTTGATACCTTGTAATAAACAGATTACAGATGAACAAACTGAAAAACTGTTCTTTGAACATGTATTGGTTCATTTTGGATTACCCACTTCCATTGTATCTGATTGAGACACTCGATTTGTGGGGAAATTTTGGTCAAGTCTGTGGGAACTGATGGACACCAAACTGAAGAAAAGCACAGATTTTCATCCACAAACTGATGGCTAGATAGAAGTAGTTAACAGGACAGTGATCCATTTACTCAGAGGATATTGCAACAAACATCCTAAGCTTTGGGATGAACATTTGTGTTATGTGCAGCATGCTTACAACAGAGCAAAACATTATTCTACACAAAGATCTCCTTTTGAGACCTGTTTTGGTTTCACACCAAGGTCTCCTTTGGATTTTGTCTTTGGTAAAGGTACCACAATTGAGGGCCACAGTGATGTTGACAGGGCAACTAGGTTCATTGAACACATCCAGCAGATCCTCCAAGCAGTACAGGAACAGCTGGAAAAGAGTCAAGCCAAATGCAAGGCAAGGCATGACAAGCATCGAATGGAGCATAGTTTCCAAGTTGGTGACCAGTTCTGGTTGTATATCAGCAAGGACAGGATGCAAGGTGAAGGTAAAAAGCTAAAGCCTATTAGGTATGGATCTTTCAGGATACTTGAGAAGATTGGTGAGAATGATTTTCACCTTGATCTACCAGCTTACATGCACATCTACTTAGTCATGAATGTAGATTGCTTGAGATTGTTTGAACCCTCACTGATTGAGAATCTCGAAGAGCAGAGTCAATTGCCTTCTATTGATGACCTGCTACTTGAATATCTTAATGAATTGCAGGAAGACATAGTTTTGGACAGGAAGGTGAGGACGATGCGTAGGGGAGATGTTGAGTACCTCAGAATTTGGCTCAAGGGTTCGAAGCCGAGCAGTGAAAAGTGGATAGAGATTGGACAAGTGAGACAATTGTACCCTCACTTAGTCAATGCTTGAAAACCAACTTTTGGTCGTCCAAAAGCTTTTTCTGTGGGAAGGTCGTGATCCGAATTGGATCCATGAAGATGATCAAAATGCCATGATTGTATCAAAATAGGATAGACTTTGAATTTATGAACACAGAGCGAGTAGGAAGACCTCTAGACAGTGGCAGTTTGCAGCCAGCAAGGAACGACGAGGACCTCGGTCAATGCGCACTGACCGAGGCCCATGGAGACTATGCAGGAGGCAAAACTGGCCATTGGGAAGCCCGAATCAAGAAACAGAGGGAATTTTTGATGCACGATTAGTGCTTAACTAGGTAAAACCCCTTGAGAAGGAAAAAGCCCCAAAGCGCTCAGTTGCATGGAAGCCGAGAAACTGTGGGGAAGGTGCTAAGGTGAAAGGCGGGTCCTGCACTCCAAAATTGGTGTTATATTAGAGGCACATTGGGGTGGTAAGCAGATTTGGAGAAAAACGAGCAATTCCATTCAATGCTCAACGCGCGGCAGGCAGATGAGAGAGAAAACCACCACTAATCGCGTGCTAACAGTCGAGCAAGTCAACCGCGTGAAATGAGTGAATTTTGTAGGATCTGGGGGATCCAGATCTGACGGCGGAGATTGTGCCTAATGGAGGAACCAAATTTTACAAGGGATTAAGCCGCGACATAAAGAATTCTGAAGTTAGATTTGACGCTGAGATGGCAGATGAGTCATTCCACAGTATAACTGGAAAACCAAACTGATGAGGAAGAGTTGGTGTAGTTCACGAGAGGACAAGTGGCCACTCCCTGTGATTCATTGACGATGACGCAGAGATAGGGAACTCCAAGCAAGCAACAACAGGCGATCAGACAGGGGCGGAAGAGGATGCGAACAATCAAAGATAGATTGGCTTTAAGCCATGAACAGACACAGAACAGAACACACAGAGAGGAAGAGAACGAAGACAGAGAGAGCGAGAGTGAAGAAAAGACAGTGAAGCAAGAAGTAGAAGAACAAAGAATCGAGCTAACCTAAGGCATCATCGAGCAGACAGAAAGCTTGAGAGGTTCAAGCAAATCCCTGAGAGGATCTGTTGGGAGTTGAGCACCACATTGGGCTCCTTCCATTAGAAACTAGAGAGGTCAATACTTGGATAGGAAAAGAGTCTGTGCACTCTAGTGGCTTGGGGAATCCAAGAACCACCCTGCCAAGAAATTCTCTTTCAAGAGACTCAGATTGAGCTCCTCATTGTAATTCTCTACTTTAAAGACACAATAAAAGAAGGCCACCACTGAAAGCTCGATAGGAGATGTAGCCCTGGAGGATAGGGTGAACTCCTTATTAATTTTTGTGTTCTTGTATTTTCTTACTATGTTTCTCTTGCTGTTTTCCATATTTACAGTGTATGTGTATTTTGCAATCTGATCGATCCGTTGCCTAAAATAACATAGACACACACCAGCACATGAGTCTATAATACCTTCATTTAATAATTATTTAACTAAGGTCACTCAAGGGTGATTTTCAGATCAAAAAGAGCCATCATTGCCCCCACTGGAGAAATCTTATTTACTATCACTCCTCAAGTCATAGACTAGATGATGCAAGCCCCTATAGTAAAGAACGCCACCCCCTTTTCCTATGAAGCACTTATTGAATTATACCATAAATTGGACTTTGCCAAGAGGGCCAAAACCCTTGAACTTATTTTGACAAAAAATGTCCCATTGCCAAAGAAAAATCCTCCCTATCCCTCCTCTATTTTCCCTGAGAGAGCGAAGCAAATTATCACAATCATCTCTTACCTCCTTGGCTACTACTCAGATCAGTGGGTAGATGAGGCCATCATAGGATTTCTATCCATTTTCTCTATTGATTCTAAGCCCTCCATCATGTTTAACTTTATCTAATTTCTTGCAGATTCATTCATGAGCAGTTTATCAAATTCCAGACTGAGGAGGTGTTTAAGTATGCCTCCGTGTTAGTTTATATGTGTTACGAGAATAAGTACCCTAGGGCTTTGGGTTGGAACCCCATCAAAGCAAGAGAAAACTATAGTAAGAAGCACTCGTACAACTTAGGGAACATGCTTATATAAACAAACTATGTGAAAGCGACCATACCCGGATGTCCTTCGTTTGGGTAGTTCTAGCAGGGTTTAGACCCTCTGCAACACCTGATGATCTTCGAACCTGCAAATCAACTAATTCAAACATACATAGCAGCATATAGATAAAGAATTTTAATGAAACTAACTTTGTATCATATAAGCAAATGATTAATTATACATCAAAATAACATTCACATATGAATTACAATACTATCTGATGCATAAACAAAGTTAATCTCAAGAACAAGACATCACTTCTTTTTATTGTAGAAAGCTATAACTAACACATAGAGAATTCACCTGAGTCTTCTTCTTCCGGTTCCAAGCGGAACCATCCTCCAGATTCGTCTAGTCCCAGTCTTCAACAACCTCCTTCCATAACCAATACCATGATATCTCAAGCAAGAGGGAGAATATCAACAATCAAGGAAACAAGGGTTTCCTGAAACTTGGGGAAGTGCATGAAGAACAAGTATAATTTAGACTCAGTCAAGGATAATCTCAGTATAATAAATCTATCTCTTCTCCTCCTTAAGACCTTCCCTTAGAAGTCTATTTATACTTCTCCTAATTAGTTTTTTAGTTGGGAAACCGTTGGGCCATGACACTAGGAGGTAATCAATAGGTAAAATCCGTAAAGTCCGCCCAAAATTAAGGAAATTTATATATTTTTAATTGTTTTAACACATATATGCGGGTTGGGTATTGAATAACCCACGTGTACACACTTTTATCTCAGGGCAAAGTAGCGTACAGGAAATAAACAGTGTTTTTAAAATATTTGGACCAAGTTTGGAAGGAGGGGTTGCCCTAGGCCATAAACCAAGCATCACAAATACAAAGGGTGGTAAATGGTGCTATAGCATATGCCCCCTAATATATGAGGTCAAAAAGGGTACATGATGGCTGAAATTTTTTAAGTATATGGAAAGAAACCTGCCGAGACTGAGAAGGACTTCACCAGAATTCAACCTGCCAAGCCATCAAAAGAGATCAGAAAGAAACTATTGTCTGAGGCGGGAATACCCATGCTTAGAGAAAGTAAAGCATGTCCGCATATCAAGTACAAGTGGGTCCAATATGTATACAAGTATAAAGAATTGAAGGTACATAATGGATCATCTAATCGTGATCGAAAAAGGTACATGTC
This sequence comes from Pinus taeda, assembly GCA_000404065.3. Taxonomy (NCBI): domain Eukaryota; kingdom Viridiplantae; phylum Streptophyta; class Pinopsida; order Pinales; family Pinaceae; genus Pinus; species Pinus taeda. The sequence continues at coordinate 184,037 of APFE030366499.1, forward strand.
TGAATATCACATATAAGAAGGTGATCAATGAAGCTAATCACTGATGCCAAAAACTAATCCCAATGGTACCAAATGAACATGATGGAATAAAATGATATTACATCACAACTCGGATGCCAACATATAAGATGTCACTATGAAGAACTACAACATATTTAGTGGATGGTGCCAACTAGCAGTAACAGGAGCAACTGACAAGTGAACCAAAACATGCTGATGCAAACTGAGGTCTTCACCGACTGCCGTGGTACATTTCTACACAATGGGAATAAATGATCTAAAGTCAACCACGTGAGAAATCGTTTGATTACCGGTCATTGATGTATACCATTAACAAACGCGAGACTACTCACCGATAATGATAATGAAAGTCAAGGTACCCGGTACAATCTAACAAGTGCGAATGAATGAGCCGAAGTCGAACACCTGGAAGAACCTATCAATCAGGGGACAATGATGGTTTCCCACTGTCGATAACGAAGGAATCTTCCACTGATGACTGCAAACCCCAAGGTACTGCCAAATGGACTCTATATCTTTGTCCCAAAGCAATGAGCTGTAGTCGATAGGAAAAGATCCACAAGAAGGAAGGCATTAAGGCATCCTTCATCAATCTAGCGCGAGTGTAACCCGTAGGCCAATAATGTGGAAGGAATCAGACTAAAAAGATGTAGTAACCCAACCGAAGCACGTTTCCAGCGTACAGAAGATGTAGCTAGCACACGATATAAACCTTTGAACCAAATAATAATGAAAGCTGACATAGAGGCGAGGAATCCACCAATAGGATCAAATGGAAACCAAGGCACTGAACAAATCCCAATGTGTGATAATGAAAACTGATGTCGAACACAAGGGAAACCACTCAGTCAAAGACTCATGATACTGATTGATGTTGAGCACAAGGTGACCTATCAATAATGAAAATATGGCTAGGGTGCGGCTCTAGGCCTGCCCTCAGAGAAATATGTCGTCGTCGATAAGGACAAGACCCACCGGTAAGAATTCAATGGGGATCTTCTCAAACTGGCACGAGAAAAAGACCAATATAACTGATGTGATGAGAAACATGACACTAACAACTAGGGATGGTCGACTGAAAAATAGGTCAAGAGACACTGCAGAGAGGTCAACTCAAGCTTACTTCCCTTGAACAAAATTATGACTCAATGATGACTATATGGTAGCATATGATAACTCTGTATAAGTTCGTCATGCAGGAGGCACAAGTGAACTCTCCATATGATTGGAAGAGATAACCAATCGGAGGAGAACTGACTCAATAACAAGGTTAAGGTGTACCTAAGTCAAACTAAATCCTGCCCAAAATGGAGAGACTTTCTTTTGAGTGCTTTGTTCAAGGGCGAAATGACTGACTCTAGCTGCCAACAATATATGGAAATGTTGTCCCGTTCCTGCTCTTTTTGGAATATATAATTTTTTTGTCTTTTTCTATAAGCTGGAAAAAGAATAAAATAATTCTATAGTACAGTGGAAATAACGAGTGTCAAAAGAAACAGATGATCTAGTTCCTGGGATGGGAACAATCCTATCCTCAATGCAGGGAGGTGAAACTGGTCAAGGACACTCAAAGGGATGTTCCTTCCACAGGTCAAAGGATGTGCCAAGTTGCAAAAGCTAAGTGATTGCATGGTTGATTTTGTAGAAGACATGGTCAAATAAGTGGCTTAAACACGAGTCCAAGTGAAGCCGTCTTAAGGCCAAAAGGTGCAAATAGTCAAAATGCAATGCAACAGTACAACTCAATGTAAAGGAGCCTCTAGGGTATAAGGCCAGAAATAAGCGTAGAAGTAAAGAGAATGTGTCTTCAATGCACAAGTCATGGCGGGACTAAAGAGGACTCCCGAGCCTATTCGGGATAATAGCCTGGGCAACCAATGTCAGTGAGGTTCTAACTATGATGCCCATGTAAAGGATGGCTCTACCATCGCATCATGATTTAAAAATCGGTAAGTGAACATGGTTTGCTAACCAAGACACGATGGGGTCAACCCTATGGCTAATGTATCACTGAATGGAGGCTAGTATGCAAGATTCAATGGAAAAAATGGTTTTCCCTAACCTATATGCCAATGAGTGAACGATACCTACCATGATAGGTCAACGGTCATGGGACCAAAATAAGATCTCGAAGAAGTCTACAAAATATCTTGAAAAAATAACCCATTCTCGACAATCCAAGCCCACAAGTCAAAAAATTCATGAGACAAAAATCAAGTTTTGAAAAAATATTTTGCAATTTCAAAGCTATATAATGACTTTTGTACTTACAACTTTTTTATTTCTATTTGGAGCAAAAAGCTGTGGATCAAAAAGGAGAAAACTTGCCTCTAGAGAATTAGACCGTTCAAATCACACCAAAGTTATCAGGTAACCCGCAATTCATGCTTGCAATGTTTTGTGATAGTTTTTAGAATTTTTCATTAAGATTTGACCATGGGAATTCATGCCAAAAATCCAACTCTGCGTACAGGCGATTGTGTGTAAAGGGAACCCGCGTGTATGTGAGTTTAAGTTTAAACACAAAATCTAGTGGTTGAAACTCAATTTTTTTCAAGATGACCGTCACATGGAGAGAGAGAGAGCATGCCACAATTGACAATGAGGTAATGAATGACCAACATGCACTAGATGCATTGAGAGGGTGTGGCTTATTGAATTTTTTCAAAATTCCCAACATGAAAGCCAACACACGCCTGCTCAAACTACTAATCCACTACTAGAGTGTAGAGGATGATGCCTTTATAGATAGAGGTTGAAGAGATCTAATTTATTACAAGTCTCTCCTGAAGAGGGGAGGTCATGCATTCGAACGACTGGACAAGGGGTAGTCTTTCAGTGGAATACGTGAACATATACTGTCTTGGACACCTGGAAAAGACTGGAAGTCAGATCCCAATCAAACACGTGGAAAGCTTAACTCCGAGAATTCTAATGTTTACCATTGCGAGGATAAATGGATCAGCTTCACTACATCAGGCCTCACGAGTGTCCATGAGCCTGGCAGTGGAGTTCCTTACCATGGTTTTTGAATGGCGCATGCCTCTTCTGACCAACATGAAGAGCCAGCTGACCTCTATTCAGAAGGGTTAGAGAAAGAACTTTGCATATGGGACTTACTTATACTCCTTCTTCTTCGAGAAGGTACTCGAGCTCCGTCCCAAAGTATATGTCTCTATCAGCAGCTCTTGAGATCCTCGGATGGGTAGATGGGCTGACTTGATGAAATGCCTTGGAGGTGGGGATATGCCTAGGATGACTTTCGATGATGAGTTTTTCGCCTGGTGGGACCAACAGGTCATCGCAGTCGACGACTACCCGTATGCTGGTATGGATTTCTGAGGAGATCCAGATTTGGTGTTGCCTCCAAATGCAGCATAGGGAGACATAGGTAACAATTTTTTAAGTTTTTGTAATTTTTTAAGATTTTTTTGCTTTTTAAAATATGAAATGAACTTAGAAATATTTTTCATGAGACAAAATACTGAAAAAAATGATCATGTTCTAGATGTGGGTCTAGTGAGACTAGATGGGTTTCCGAGGCACAGGCGTCGGGGAAGAGGTGTCGAAGAGGCAGCAGCTGAAACAAAGAGAGTCTTATATGCAGTTCAGAGAAACTTGGTGAGGCTTACTCACTAGGTACCTATGATAGCCATAGAATACTTACCTGAGGAGATGCAGAGCCGTGTGGTAGGGGTACCATGGGATTGGGTCCGCATACTTCGACGCGTGGCCAATGTAGTAGTTAACTTCTTAGCTACTCATCCTGAGCCAGGTCAATAGACAGATTGGACATGATTATGGGCATGGACCCAAATTTTGAGGGCATTTTGTCCCAATTTTGTATATTATCTTTTGAACACTTTATCTATACACAGGCAGCTTTATGATATATATACAGATCCAATTTTTTATGTTTGTTTAATTTGATGAATGATTAATATGCCAATATAATGCTTGATTAGCAATAGAGTCTGCTAATGAATTCTTAGATCGTGGAATGTGAACATATGTAATATAAACAAATGATCGTTCCAACTCTCTCACTCTAAAAAATTGGCGATATAAATAAGGATCACGAACCCGATAAATGTTATTTAATTGTGACACTACCAGCTATGAATCAAGATAAACTACCAATGAATCTATCCCATAAGAAATTGCTTCGGATAGTAAATTAATAACGACAGTATATTCGGCAATGTTATTCGAAGCAGGACCAATACATACTCCCCTTGACACCATCAACTAGCCAGATGGATAATGAATCACCCAAGTTGCGGAAGAAAGATTCCAAGTGTGGTGACTAGCACCATCGGTGAATCCAAAATATATCATGTCATCCATCAACACCCGCCAAAGCAGATCAAAAAAATGTTGATATCACAAAATACCCGACAAATATGTACAAAAATACAATATATACAAACAAGCAATTGCTCGGCCGAAACCTAAGCAAAATACTTCTTAAGGTAGAGCCCATTTCAGGGCCGCCAACTTGTTCCCTTCAAAATCAACTAATTCATAAGCCCCTTTACCCAAAACTTGTTTTACTATAAAGGGACCATATCACATAGAATTAAATTTGCCTTCCCCCAAGGTGTCTTTATCTTGGTCATAGACTAAGACAAGGTCGCCTTCAGAAAAGACTCGAGGACGGACAACTCTATCATAATGAGTTTTATTCCTTTTCTTATTGGCCTTGTTTATTATGGTGGCATCTCGACGCTGCTCATCGAGATGTTCCAAATGAACAAGGCATTCTTGGAGACTAGACGTCTCTAGAAGAAGTTCTATATCTAGATTAAGGGACGGAATTTCACATTTCATAGGGAAAATAGATTCCAGCCCATAAATTAATTGAAAAGGTGTAAAACTGGTGGCAGTCTTCACCAAGGTTCGGTATGCCCAGAGAGTCGGGTACAACATGATGTGCCAATTGGAACAATTTTTGTCGATGGTCCTTTACAAGATAGTCTTGAGGAACTTATTCACGACTTCGACTTGCCCATTGGCCTAAGGATAATATGGAGACAAATGCTCCTACCAGAAGCCCAACTTGAGAGCCAATTCAGTCATCAGTTGATTCTGGAAGTGATTGCCATGGTCAGTGACAATCTCTCTCAGGATACCAAAACGTGAAATAATTTGATTGAAGAGAAACAAGGTTGTTGTTTCACTATCATTTTTATAAGTAGGCATGGCCTCAGCCCACTTCGTAAAGTAGTCTACGGCCACAATGATGTACTTGTGACTCATCGTCGAAGGCGGATTACAAGTAGTAAAGTCAATTCCCCACTTCGTAAATGGACCGACAGTGATAACGGGAAAAAGTGGAGCTGGATGCGGGTGCATTTTTCGAGTATAGATTTGATAAGGGTGGCAACGTTCGACCGCTTCAATAGAATCTTTGAAAATTGAAGCCCAAAAGTAGTTGAAACACAAAATTTTCTGGGCTGTTGCAAGCCCTGATAGATGACCGCCACAAGCTCTACTGTGGCAATCATTGAGTACAGATTCGGCATCCTCCAAAGTTAAGCAACGCGTAAGGATTGAATTAACCCCTCTACGATATAATGTATCACCAATGATAACATAGTTTTTGGTAATGTGACGTAACTTTTGATGCTCATCCTTGGAGGAAGCAGGTGGGAAATTCGAAGTCTAGAGATATATGATGATATCTCCATACCAAGGATCTTGTGAAGAAATGAGGAATAAATGTTCGTCGAGGAAATTTTCCTCATAAACAATGTCTTCTTCACAAGGCAGCTTGGAAATTAATTCCGCAAAAACCAATGACTTCTTAGACTTGGCTGACAAGAAATAGAGATCAAATTCTTTCAAAATAACAATCCAACGATTGTATTTTCCGCCAATCACTCGCCTACTGAGGACAAACTGAAAAGGATTAACTGCCACTAAGACGAACATTTTGCGTAGCAAAATATAATGACGAAGCCACTAGATAGCATGGACAACTGCCAAGGCCAATTTATCGATGGGAGAATAGCATAGGTCAGGGCCTACTAAGCCTCGACTCAAGTAGTAGATTACATGCTCAGTGAGAGCATCATCCTCCTGAACCAGAACCATACCTATAGTTGATTCTTCCACTGCGAGATACAAAAGGAAATCCCTACCATAATCTAGTGGACTCAACAATGGAGTAGAGATTAATGCCTATTTCAAGGCATCAAAATATCATTGCAAAAAGTCGTCCCATAAAAATGGAACTCCTTTCTTAAGCAAACGCATAAATCCTTTGGTAATCTCAATGTAATTTGCTATAAATATTCTCAAGAAATTTGCCTTTCCTTGGAGACTTTGAAGTTGTCGAATGGAAGACGGGGGAGGCAACTGAATTATTGCCTCAACCTTGAAAGAATCTACTCGAATCCATTCAGTTGATACGATGAACCCTAACAACCGATTGGATGTAACTGCAAAAAAACACTTATTCGGATTCAACCGAATTTTGTAAAAACAACATCTCTCAAAAACTAACCGAAGGTGGCTGGGATGATCAATTCTATTTCGAGAATGAGTAGCTAAGTCATCCAAATATGCTTCGATAATGTTGGGTAGCAAAGGCCCCGCGTAATGGTTTTGGGGCTTAAAGCTTATAAGTTAGGGTAATAATATTGTAAATATCTGAAAAGTGCGGAGCGCGAAATGTAATAGGTCGAGTCAAGGGTTGTTTGCCCAGAAATAATATAGAATAATAGGAAGTAAGTCAGCCAGCCCTTGGTCCGCGGACCATGGGAATGTATAAATAGAGTGAGGCTCTAAGGGTAGAAGGTAGTTATTGTTTTTGGTTGATCTAGAATGTATGGGTTGGTGAAGGCAATAGTGGATCTGGGTCTGTATGTCCGAGTTGGGTTCGATAGTAGGGGAATAGGATCTGCAGTTTTGTGCGCAGAGGCCTGGTAGAGTGCACAGCTATGTGCACGGACCCCTGCAGCTGAGTACACAGGGTGGGAAGGGGATTGTACTGAACGAATATATCAATAAAGCTAAGTTGGTTATGAAATATTGTGTTGATTCTGAAATATTGTAGATCTGGTTAATTTCTGGTTTATATATCTATTTGATCTATGCGCTTATGCTTATGTTCTGAGTTTATAGAAATCTATAACATCTATGGGTGCGTGCACTGGTTATCTCTATTAAATGGTTGCTTAAGGACTGTAAGAAGTAGATCTCATCTATAACAAACTCAATAATAACAAGAATTAAGGAATTTCCTTGTTCCGGATCTACGTGCGAAAGGGCCAGTAGCTGTGGGATTTGTTTGGCTAATAACTCTTCCAAACCTGGGTCAGGCCCCAATAAGCCAATAAATGGTTCCATTGTCGGGACCGGGATCTACCTAAGGGATATCTGATGGTGGAATTTTGAAGCCTTACGAAGAAAGAGATTGAATATTTCTTGGATCAAAAGTAAGCCCTAGCATACATGCGCGTAGACCAGGAGTTAAAAATGAAAAGCACGATCAAGCTGCCGGTATTCAAGGGAGCAGGAAGTGAAGAGCCAGAACAATTTTGGTTTGTAGTAAGGGTAGTGTGGGAAGTGCACAGAGTTATGGATGATAACATCAAAAATCTTACTCTAGTTAGCACGTTGTAGGACCGCGCGTTGACATGGTATATAAAGTACTCAATTGATCATTCGAATGCCGAAATAGTAGAGATCCTGGAGGCATTGAAAAAAGAGTTTAGCTGACCGAAATAAAAAATGTAGTCAATCATCGAGTTCAAATAAATTGCGATGATGTTGGGTGAAACCCTGTGGGATCTAGATCAAAGATTGAAAATTACAATCCACGAGGTGAACATGATGCTATCGGATGTATGGCATTGCGCGCGGTTTGTAGCGTCATTGACACAACATCTGAGGGTGGCGCTATCACAACAAAAGATCTCAACCCAAGCTGAACCATTAGAGACAGTAATGAGGTTGCCTGAAACTCCAATACAGGATCTGGGGTTGGGAGTTCAGTAAATCCACGCGCAAATACAAAACCTATGTTTAGAAATGCACAATTTAAAACAAGAAAAGGTACCTTGCCCAGAAGCACGGGAAGAAGTGTGGTGCGTGAAATGCAAAGGCTATGGTCACGATAAGGATCATTGCTCAATATTCGTGAATTATTTGGCAGGGGTGGGACCAATGCCATTGCGACCAGAGGCATAGGTAGGGCCAAGCGCCGCGCCATCGCTCTGGTGCGCAATTTGTTAGGTGGGAGGAAAGCATACCACCGACAACTGTCACCTACTGCAAAAGTTTACCTAGACCCCCCAACAGCTATTTTGTAATTTTTGTAGATTGGTGGGCCACGATGAACGGAACTGTTGGAGTTATGAATTATTGATGGATCAAACACCTGCCTACAGGATGCAGACTGAGGTGCAGGGTCAGAATCCAGCTACAGCGGTGGTGCCCAGTGGGTTCTAGGGGCAAGGATGAGGATGGGGAATGGGGCCAGGAAGGGGAACCATGCAGTGAATTTGCTATAACTGTGGTGGACCAGGACACTACCCACAGGACTGTACCAACCCAACTAGAATATCGTGCCCTTACTGCGAGCAGTTCGATCATGAAATGATACATTGCCCCACATTGATAGCACAGATACGTGAGAAGAGGACAACACAACCTACGACGACGCAAAACGTCCAAATGATGAGGGCTGAACCACGCGAGGAAGACCCTAACGTGAAAATGGTGCTCAGAAGTGGTGCAGCCACAGGGGAGGATAAGAGGAAAGTAACCAAGGACGATGTCGGGGTTCACAAGGAGACAAACTGGAAGCTAGGAAGAGCTTCACGGAGGTCTCTACCCCAGGTAGTACGGATCAACCTGAGTCGAAAAGAGATCCCTCAATGCTAACTACCTTTTTAGAGACATGCATGAAATTGCATTGCGACAATAGGGTGGTTAAAGAATTACAAGAATTGATAACCAGGTGTGCAGGGTCGGGTGAACCTCGCGTGGTCTGCAAATTAGGAAAACATGCTTGGTAGACTGGGTGGGAAATGCGATTAACGGCGCAAATTGGTGAATATGAGATGGATCAGATCATTCTGGACTTGGGCTCATATGCAAATGTACTACCTAAACAAACTTGGGAGCGTATGGGCAAGCCCACACTACAATGGCCTCCTATTCAATTGAGAATGGAAAACCAACAGAAGATCTTGTCGATGGGAAGACTGCAAGGAATTACAGTAGATATAGAAGGCACGAGCACCTGAACGGACTTTGAGGTAATAGAAATTATGGATGAAAGTAGACCTTACCCTGCGTTGTTAGGGATAGACTGGGCCACTGATATGAATGGGGTTATTAATTTAAAGAAGCGGAAAATGATATTTGAAAAGAAGTCACTCTGTGTAGTAATTTGGCTAGACCCAACTGAAGGATCGTGTTACACTGAACCCATGCGTGATGAAGGAAGTGATGATGAACTAGATTGTATCTACAAGATTTCTACACGAAATCAAGATTGGGTCAATCTAACTGCGGAAGGAAGAATATCATGGGGGCATGCGGAGTCCTGTATTGAAGATTCTGATGAGGAAGACGAACGGTGGAATAATCGGTTGAACAGAGTAACCACGTTAAAATGCAATATGATGACTAGGTCGTTGTATTGCATTCGAGCTCAGGATCGCGAACTATCGAGGTATGATGGGCTCACAGCAGTAGATGAATTCCTGACCAAGTTTGAAAGCACGGTACCAGAGCACCAATGGTTTGATGCATTGAGATGGGCATTGTGTGTGATGCCTACACTTTGGTGGGGCACACATGAAGGAACCTTCAAAGATTGGCGTGGCTACAGGCACATGATGCAAATAAGATTTGGGAAGCTAGAGTTACGAATAACTGAGAAATACGATGGACGTGATGACCCGCACATGCACCTTACCAGATGGGTCCAAGCCTATGGCGATGAGCCTCAACCGGAGTGGGTACACTTATTTATTCATACCCTGGATGTCATTCCAAGAAACTAGTATACCGAAACAGAGCTTTGACATTGTACAGGCGAATGGGATATCTTGCGTGAAGGGTTTTTGTTAACGTTCCTGTTAAACACACATGGGGAGCGAGAGCAAATAGGAAAGATAAATCATGCAGTACAATTTTATTAACAATTGATATACATTTATAGTACAATATGGTGACCGTTGGGATTCACATCCCAAGGTCTCTTGGACTCCTTTTGTCCATTCGACTTCCACACTAACCCATTTAGGATTAGGTGTCCAACATTCCCCCACTTAATCCGAAGGGTTATGTATGAGTCCAAGAAGAGAGCTGAAATACAAAATGTGCAAAAATACATGGCAGCACTAGGCTGAATGTGCTCTCTGAAATGTTGGTATAAATGGTGGTGGTTTAAGGATGGCCACCAACACTGGAACGCTTAGTGCAGTTCCCGCAACTCTTCCAAAACTGGCAAGAAACTAAAGTTTTCTGCTAGAGGAGGTGATCCTATTGTTTTAAAGAGGGAAACCTTCAACCATAAAAGGGAGGTCTCACCCCGCATAAAAGGTAAAACTTCAACCTGAAAAGGGAAGTCTCAACCTGTGATGGTTTAAGGATGACCAACAACTCTGGGATGCTTAATGCAATTCCTGGAACTCTTCCAAAACTGGTAAGAAGCTGGAGTCTTCTGCTAGAGGAAGTGTTCTCAATTGTGTTCCCGGAACTCTTCCAAAACTAGCAAGAAGCTGAAGTCTTATGCTAGAAGAAGTGTCCCAGATTGCCAACTGAAGGCATATTCACGGGCATCTTTGTCTCTGGCTACAACTCTGAAACTGGTGTGGCAGCTTGTGGCTTAGGCTCGCTTGATGTGACTTTGAAGCTTGTAGATGACCATCATTTTCCCCCCTGTCAGATACAAGGTGAGATGATGGAGAAAACTCAACTGCAAGACTGTTC